>VCRD01002699.1:45457-61513 GCA_006783055.1 Trinorchestia longiramus
CTGCCTGCAGAGATGCTAGTGCTGCCTGCAGAGTTTTGGACGCTGAGGACCGACACTGCAGAGGCCCTTATAAGGTATTCATCATCTACTGGTGTGTGCTCTAGGGACAGCGCGAGGCGTTCTGATGCTTGACAAAGTACTTGTTCTTTTGTTTGACTACGGATAGTTCACACGCGCATCTATTAAATATTTTATTGAAAATACACTAAGGATTACATGAGAATATTTTCTCCATCTATTTTTTGTCCATGAGAATATTCTCTCTGGACATCCGCCCGTCGCAACATAATACCTACGTTAACGTGTAAATAAACAAGGCTCTTGGACAGCGCTTAGCGGTGCTCATGTAGTTGAAAAGACTTCACAAGCATTGAATTTTCTTTAATGGATGACCGAACGCGAGGCGAATGCTGGAGCTGCCAGATCGCCTTGCAAAGACTGGTTTATAAGGACCATAGAAAGACCAGCTCTCAGCCGTGACTGATAGGTACTTCTGAACTCTGATTGAACTGCAGCTTTGTACTAACATCTCCACGTGATGTCTGTGTGACCGCTCGTGTATGTGATACTTTTATTAGATGTGCTGCTGCAGAAGTGTTGTGTGAGAGGGCTAGTTGGTATTGATTGAGAGTTCAGTAGGTAGTTAGATATACCTGACGAGTTGTTCCGTTTTTTCTCTCTTGTTACTGGATATGGCAGACGAACAACCCGAGCGGCATGTCTCCAATGTACAGCGAAATAATTTATTTATTAGAATGATGCAAGGAATGGAGTATAAATACCTTTCAAACGTTTTGGAAGGCATGTCTAGTAATAATAATTAAAATGTAAAACCTTTGTCTCGCAGTAATCTCTGTAGGTAAAATTTAACGTAAGAGATATTTTATAATGCAGAAGACGACGACCTAATAGGCCTAACGAGTTGTTAAACAATGTCGTTACTTTTATCGTGACTTGTTCAGTCATCCTAGCCCTCTTCCATGCACAAAAATCTTTGAACGTGTTCGACTGTGTTAACACTTAACAAGTATTGACCACGAATGCAAAATTTGTAGAATTTCATGGTTTTTACCTTCTCTAAATGGAAATTTTATGAACCACTATTTAGGTGAATTGAAAACAGTATCGGAGTCAGACAATTAGGAATAGAAAGAGTGTTCAGAGAATACTGGACAGCTGTGACTCCGTAATAATTATTATTTAATTTAAATATTTTATCATTCATTTTGCCTATGGTCTTACGTTAATTGATATGCAATTGTTCAATGGGTTTCTTCAAAGTTTGGGGAAAAACAGGCCTAGTTGTGTCGTGAGAAACTCCTCATTTCAACCATCACGTCAGACTCTACAACTTGCTCTTGTGCCACCTGGAATACGCGTATGGTTCTCCCATAGTGTGTAATTATCCCTCTGGAATACGCTTATGGTCTCGCTTTAGTGTGTGATTATCTACCTGGAATACGCTTATGGTCCTCCCATAGTGTGTAATTATCTACCTGGAATACGCTTATGGTCTCACTTTAGTGTGTAATTATCCACCTGGAATACGCTTATGGTCTCGCTTTAGTGTGTAATTATCTACCTGGAATACGCTTATGGTCTCACTTTAGTGTGTAATTATCCACCTGGAATACGCTTATGGTCTGACTTTACTGTGTAATTATCCACCTGGAATACGCTTATGGTCCTCCCATAGTGTGTAATTATCTACCTGGAATACGCTTATGGTCTCACTTTAGTGTGTAATTATCCACCTGGAATACGCTTATGGTCTCGCTTTAGTGTGTAATTATCTACCTGGAATACGCTTATGGTCTCACTTTAGTGTGTAATTATCCACCTGGAATACGCTTATGGTCTGACTTTACTGTGTAATTATCCACCTGGAATACGCTTATGGTCTCGCTTTAGTGTGTGATTATCCACCTGGAATACTCGTATGGTCCTCCCATAGTGCATAATTATCATTTTCACACGCAAGGCTCGCCATTGCGACCTGCCATGACGCAATTTGCTGTAATGATGGGAAATTGAGTGATAGAATCTTCAAGAGAATTGGAATCTAAACGACGAACGCGGCTCTGCATGGAAGTTTGATTGGCTGTTCAGGTGTCTTTGTGTATAGTCTATTGCTTATTACATTGGGTTCAAAAGTGCTCAAATGATGATGATTATAGTAACAAGAATTCGAAGCCACTGTAATACCAAACCAAAAATACGATTTTTCAGGGGGCTTCAGGAACTAATTTGAAAACAATCAGCCAAATCAAATGTGGTATTTAAATCTTTTCATTTTACAATGTCAACCACCAAAAGTCAGAGAATTTTGTTGTTGGAGAAGAATAAGCTATTGGGAATATGTGGTTAGCAGATAGTTAAAATGAATAGTTGAATAATAAAGAAATATTTTTTGACAGATAGTTATATAGTTAAAATTAATAGTTAAATGATAAAAATAGTTTTATTTAGTAGCGAGTTGAATAGTTTCTACATCACTTGAGGTTATATTAAAGAACAGACGAGCGGCAATTTATTAACGCTCGTAACTGGAAATAAATTAATAGGTTTCATGTTTGAAAATTGCAAGTGTTGGAACACATAAAATATAGCTTAATTGGTATGGATACACATTTAAATAGCGTAACAGTTCGCAATCAACGGGCCAAATTTGTAATTAACTTTTCATTAGTTTGAGTCTAATTTTTAGTGAGCCCTTCTTTCAGCTTCGAAAAGCAGCGGTCACAGATATATTTACTGGGTATTTAATAATTATCGTTACATTCAAATGTAAATTTAAATATTTGCACTAATATTCCATTTATTAACAATTCTGATGGATTAATGATATGTGGTTTTTAGGTTTATCTTTTATTATAATGGCTAATGATTTAGACAAGAGAATAGCTATTTTAAAGCTGCGCAACATGAGAAAATCTTCAACACATATTACTAAAAACCTTAAATTATCAGAATGCTCGTCTGGAGAACTTTGAAGCTGTTTAAAGGGACTGGCGAAGTAAATAATAGGCTTGGACAAATTCGTCCTCGAATTGCTAGAACCACGAAACGTAAAATCCAGCACAGAAAACTCCGAAGAACTCCATCGAGATCTTTCAGAGATTTAGCAAAGAGATAAATGAATCTGTCTCAACCACGTCCACCGATCTTCACAAAGAATTTAATACTTCTCTTTACAAAATCAAAAGTAACAGCTGTGATCTGTCAAATTGCGGACAAACGTCTTGGAAAAACTGAAATCCTTGTCTCTCCTTATGTCCACGAAGGCACGTTACTGAACCTCGTGTTCAGAGACAAAAAGAAATTTGATGCCCAGCCAAAATTTAATGTACAAAATGGTCGATTTTTGTGTGGGTGGACTGGGAAGATTGACACCCGAATTGATAATTTCAGATCATGCGATTCGAAATTGTGTTCTGTACTTGAATGGATGTGCACGTCTGTTAGGCAAATACAAGTTCCTCAAATATTCATCTTTTATGGAGCACATAGTAACCCAAGCTTAAAAGTCAATAAGATGCGGTTTCGGCGAACTTTAAATCTCACTAGTCCTTGACTGCTGTAATATCTATAAAATAAGGTATCATTTTTATATTCAGCTTTTGTGTAAAAAATGCAAGGAAATTTGAAAGTTTCAATTAAGGATCTCGTGTTCTGAAACATTTCAGATGCTTTATGTTACGAGTCAATTGTCTGAAGCATTGCTTAGATTATCCAACGCAAATTTCTATAACGACACTAAAACGAAAAGGTTTCAGTTTGAAAATGTTTGAAGTGAAATAAGATAGCGAAGTTCCTTATGGTCACTAACAGCACGTAAAGTTTCTGTACATGTGCACGAGCAAATGAAAGTATTGCAAGCATGAGACAATAGATGAAGATACGAGGACTTCAGACTAATAAAGTGACTGTATAACTGAACCCCTGTGTGCTAAGCCCGCCGAACCCATGTTTGTACTGACACACCCACACCAGCAGCCAGCCTCGCGTAAAAACTACTTTTTTCTAAACAAGACAAAACACGACCCCGAGAACGAGTCATTGTGATCTGATTAAGGTGTGATTTAGAACGTGTTTAATTAAGGCGGGATATGGGAATTAGTCATTACTGGCGATGTGAAAAAATGTTAAAATGTTAAATATTTACGAGGTATCATCTCTTTTTTTATGATATCTTGTAACTTTGATAGAAATTAGAGTTCTAGAGCTGGTGAGCGAATCTGCTTGCGAGCGGGAAGACCCGGGTTCGAATCCTGATGCCGACATGGTTGACGCGGCTAGAAATACGGCATGGGACTTGGGTAAACAACCGAATAATTATCGAAGTAATTATCCGACCCAAGAATGGGCCCGAAGGTTCGTTCCTATAGCCTCATTCTATTCTATTCTATTCTATTCTATTCTATTCTTGACTGCGTTCTAAAAATAAACTGTACTGTGTGTATTTATGTATAAGCATACTTGTATAATAAAGGCTACGTGATGCACTGCTAGTGGTAATGAATTAGTAGTACATACTCGACAGCCTTGAAATTCTTGCTGTAATGGCGCTACTTGTAAGAAAGAGAAATATTTGATGCAACCAGGAACTGAGTTTCATTTGGGCAAGATTAAACAAATGATGAGGAAGCAGATGTATCTTGTGAGTGTTGTAAACCTTCTGGAAAAAAATATTGTTCCATTGAGAGGAGTTTGGATGAGCCTACTCTCGATGTGCCGCTGTACAGTAGGTTTTATTTGCGTGAATTTCATCTACAATTCATCTCGTGTAAGGTTTGAAGTAGCGATGCTGTTGTCATTTCTACTCTGTGAGAGATAATAATGTAGAGAGTAAAAGTCTGCAGAACTGTTTCTTTAAATTTACAAAGACGTAGACATGGGCGAATATATCTGATCATAAATATTTATGAGTCAGCAAGAAGGTATTAAAGCCTAGTAATAAATTCTTAAGAAGATTTAAGTAACACACAATCAGCGCAAAACTTCTGGTATTGACTGTTCACTGCAAAACATATTTTACACATGATACAAAAACTTTTCTTAATTATGGCAGACTCATTTTACAAGTTTTCTATTGCAATTTATTTTACATATTTTATACACTCAACAAAAATTTGTTACTGGTAATTATGACAACTTGTTTCAAAATTTTAGTATAACATTTAATTTATTTTAAACTCATTTCATAGAGTAAACAAAAATTTGTCTAGATTAATTATGACAGAATGACATTACCTATTCAGGAAACGTACATTGACCAGTGAAGGGTAGAGAAGGTGTGGAGCTGCGACTGAAGAAATGGGCACTCCGAACTCCTGTGCTGCCTGCAAGGTTTTGACCTTTTTCATGCAAGACTCCTCGGTGATCGGTCAAAAAGCTGTTATTTTTTCTAATCTTTTTATTTCATTCCATAAAAATTTTTGTTTTTCAGTATGGAGACATTTTTTTCTGTCGATTTGACATTCATGAATCTCTGAAAACAGTTCAGCGCAAAGCCCTGTGGTACTAGGTAAAAAACGGCTATTCAAACAAATCCTGGTTTATATGTACTTTTTTTCCATAAAATGCATGTGTTTCATTACTTGCAATTTCTATGAAATCACTTTCATTGTTTTCTAAAAACTGTTCTATATATCGCTGAGGTCCTAGAGAGTAGTGGAGAACGCGAGGACGTCTACATGCATTTGCTGCTCTCTGCGTTAATTATCGAATCAAATCTTTTATAATAACTTTGACATTCGTTAAGCAACTAATAGGTAAACTTACATCTCGAGTATTTTTTACTCTTCTGAATTTGATGCCTACTCAGCAGTAACAGAAACCCGTTGAACTCGGATGCTAATGCAGCTTAAAATATATATATATATCATTTTTTTATGACACTTGAATGAGTTGAATAAATCCGTCAAATTTGAATGATACCCTCAAAATTGTTTGTATATCATTCGAATTCTCTCTGGACCCAAATTATGGTTTTTGTATGGTTGAGCTGATTACCTTAATTTTTTCGAGACTGCTCTGTTGGATTAATTAGTCTTGCTTTTAGTTTTTAAGCTCCAATGTCATTTTAAAATGATTGAAGTCAGACGTAAATTGAGGTTTGTCGCTCGTTCAGCAGACTTTTATTATTATCAACTTTCGAGTTTTGATAATTATTATAGCAATGGAAGGGCGGGGCTTATAGATGTAGTGTCAAGATTTGGGAAAAATGAAACTTCAAGATCTCACGTATTATTGGTCTGTTATGCAGAGAACTACCTACAATGCTTTGGGAAGGAATATAGTGGTTGTGTTGACTAAGTTATTAATACAATCTGGTGTTATTTAAATATAACATTTTCATCTTATTTTGCTCGCTAGTCTTCATATCGTACATCGTGCTACCTCCAGGGTTTTGTCTTTCTATCAGTATGTTGTGCAAGCAAGCAACGTAGGCCTATTTATCACACAGAACTATCTTCTCAGTCTAACCCCATTTTATTCGTATTTTATCTTGTTTTAAAGATGAAACTACTAGCTACAATTTCACCAAATCAATGTTTTTTCCAAATCAAGCTTCGCTTACAGTTTATTGTAACTAAGTAAACTTGTCCTCGTAATTCTTCAAAAATCTATTTTTTTGCACAAGGATTACCGATAAAACTCCTGGACTCTTTTCCCGTGCGTGTGTTGCATGAGAAGTCGGTCGCTCGACATCAAAGCCTTGCGAGTTCTGGACATGAGCTATTTTACCACAAGAAGTCCTCGTTATTTGTGCCACTTGTGGTCAGACTTTTGCTCTCACGCGAAACCTTAGAAATTTCTCGTTCGTACGCGATAAAACCTTATCACAATTCTCATATTTTTCCTAAAAGGTGATGGTCGAATTTTATGTTCATTGTCGAACTGCGAAAAACTGGGCACACCTCAAGTACCACTACTGAGGAGCAAAGATAGGTGGTCTGTGTGCTCTAAAATATGTAGTTGGAGCAGCACATTATCACTTATCTCTGATATGGATTTTTCAGAAAATTCTTAGTCGGAGTTCGAATTAAGCAGTTTTTTCGCACGGCAACTGAAGGTGAAAGTTGTGAGAATAAAAAATTACTTGAATGTTTTAGAACAAGTAAGTTGTACTGGTTGCTTTTATATGGTTATGCATGCCTGCTAATTTCAATTGCATATTTTCCAAATACGTACATTAATGAGTTTCTTTAATTGAAAACTAGACAACTATCCTCTTCGGTTACTTCTTAACTATCACTTTAATCCTTCCTAACTAATTTGTTGTTGTGTGTTGAATGAAATTTAAAGTTATTATTTCCTGGAATAAATTTGATGAAATGGCTGCTTAATTGCACGAGTATTTAGCGTCTCGTAGGCTCAACATATGTGAATAGCTGCGTTCTAGACACTCCACATATTTCTTGTTTTTTTAATGAATAGTTATATGTTAGATGGTTTATTTTTGAGATGATACGTGTTGAAGACTTTTAAATAGTGCTTGCAAAACTGCAGAAATTTTCAAGTTAAGTTGAGGGACGGAGCCGGCAGCAAAACTCAATTCTAAGGTTCAGCAAGCCGCAAATTGCTTCACTTTTGTGAGCCACAGGGAAAAACACGTTCAAAATAACTCACTCAGCGATTTATGAGTTTTCAATGGCTTTCAAGTGGCTCTTAAGAAATTTCTTGACGTTTTTAGCTCGTTTCAAACCATCCATTGCGGGACTTGGTTTAATATTTGTCGCTCAAGAAATACTAGAAATTATGGTTATGTGAACCGGCGAGCTCTGCCTTCAAGCGCTGAGCTTTAAACTTTGAGGTGGTTGCCATGGGCACCGTTCCACCTAAACAAGGAACCTTTTTTCCTCATACTTTCATCTTTTTATTGCTCATTAAATAGTTCGGATACAAGCCGTCTTGGTCAAGTTAAGTTCTTTTCAATTTCATAAAGGTTAATTGCGCAAACGTATGGGAACCATTCAAGACGCTAGTTCATTTATGATAGATGCTAGTTCATTTATGATAGATGCTAGTTCATTTATTATAGGTGCTAGTTCATTTATTATAGGTGCTAGTTCATTTATTATAGGTGCTAGTTTACCAGAACGGATGTAAATGGAAGTGCTGCCACTCGCGTGTTTCCCGTTCTTGCCTTTGTCGTCATTATATGATGACTGAGACTTGATGTCAATTCCTCTTCAGTGGTCGTTTTCCCTTTCTTCGCTGAAGCGTAAGTGTTACTGCTCATTGTCTAGGTTTATTATTTTCTGCATGAATGCGTAGTTATTGTCAGATTTCGTAATGAGACCGCGTCATACAGGTGTCTTCATACTCATACGTCAAGCATACAGCTCGAGTCTGTCTGCGTAAAATATAATTAATTCGTGATAATAGTCTTATGATATCAGTTTGTAGTGTATGCCATACGTTAGAATAAAAATGAAGCAAATTAGGCACTATAAAATTAGCGGGGAAATTAAAAGAAGCAATGGAATTGTCTGATACAGCTAATGCTTGAAACTATGTTAGTATATTGGAAACCCCGTGGTGTCATATTTGCTTGCAAAAATGCTGACTGTGAAATAGAAAACATGCATGTAAGCCCATTGCTTCATAATTAGCCGTTTATAATATTAACTAGCGTTTTGATCTTCAATTTTTAAATTTACAGATCATGAATTACAGGAGCACAATTTTAATCTCAACGTACCGAGGGAAAGCTTGCACATGAATATCATTATCTTTAATGCAAGTTACTGAAAGAAAGGGTAGTAGCTTGGAGTCAACATTTCATATTCAGGTACGCCATTGTAGCCATGTGTGCAGTTCCATTCCCAGTGGAACAAATCAGCATCAAACTGCATTACCATCGTTCTTCGAATTCAATTTGCGAATCCAGTGCGTTACAATGTCATCTACGTGACTAGTAGAATGCAGTTCTTTCCCCCAGCTGGTGACTGGTAGATCCATTTCACGCCTCAACGACAGCAATCGTGTTTATATATTTCGATTTGACGGATTCTCTCCCGTTGTACGGCTGCCATACTCGCGCTCAGTTGTCCGTTCTTACATGACGCATCATTCAAGAGCGTTGGAGAAGAGAAAGAAAGAAAGAAAGTCGCGCCATCGTGGTGAGGATCAAAACTGTCAGTCCAACGCTTGAGCGCTCGTATTTCTCGTATGTTCGGGTGTGGGCCTCTATAATTTCGTCCCTGAAGCCGGTAAAATAAACCTCAGTCGTTTGGCTTCATTCTATTGAATGTTTTTGGGGGAGTTTAAACATTTATAATTAAGAATTGTGATACCAGCGTAAAATTTTTGCTGCTGTTAGAAAATCAGTTGAAGCTAAGTGCTAGAGAGGCAACTTCCTGGGCACTGGAAGAAAGATGTCCCTATGAGTTTTCACCGCTGAAGTCGCAGCGTTGAGTGCGTGTTTTAGAAGCCGTGATGTGCTTGCGGTTGTTCGCTTCATTGCAGGAAGGAGAGCGGAGACGCTATGCTGCGGTTGAGCGGGTCTCGATTATATGTTGATGCATTACCCGGAAATCAGACGCGATTACACGGCCATACTGCGCCTGCTTTGCTTACGATTTATCGCCTGTCGTACGTTTTGAACATAGCATTTCATGGCGCAAGATATATCTGAAACATGTCCGGCAAAATGGTTGAATTTTCGGTGTAAGAAGGTTAATTTTTTCTGAAAAGTTGTTCATTGCTTCCAGCTTCCGGTTTTGAATTACTTTTCGAGAGGTTTGTAAAGTTTTGTGTTGCTCGAAAGAAGCGGTGGGACAGCTGATTTCCATACCGATGAATAAATATTTTCTGAATCTCAAGTTAATTTGTATGAAAATGAAAGTTTCTGTAGTAAAAAGTAGCCATTCCTGTATCCATTTCTGCTCTTACTTACAACTGCTTGAGTGAAGCGGACACCCACATGCGCATCTCACGTTACAATGACGTCACATTTCTTTCAAACACAGCAGCCACAAATCACTGCAGTATCACGATGTGACTTTTTTTACTGCAAGGAGACTATGGTTAAGTAGCTCTAATTCACAACTCTGCTAACATTGCCGTGTTTCTGTTCGTCGGCAAATTCGCATTCTGATCGCGTGAGATAATTCTTGCATTAATGTTTGCATGAGACATCCACACAGTCACGCTAACACCAAGTATGGATCTGACTTACTTTTTCAGGCACGATGGGCAGATATATGAAACTTGTTCACCTTGTGCGACATATTATCTCTTGCAAGTTACGCAGAGTAACTCTGTTTGCTATCTCTCTGCCCAAAAAAAAACAATCTTTATTTCCAATCAAGTACACAGTACATAGACATTTAGTACATTGGTTTTTAAATTCTTAAGGTTAACATTCTTAGAGTAAGGATGATGGTGAGCTCCATGCGACGATCCTGGGATGTGTCCATGGGCGATGAGTTGAGGTCTTACCGATAAGTGCGAGCTCACGGCGTGAAACGAGAAATAGCTCGTATTCATTGCCGGGTTTCGAACCCGCACACAGTCTTTCTGCACAAGCAGAGACCCGATACAGAACACGGGCCGCATACCACTCGACTACGGTGGCTGCCAATAGTGAGTAAAAAGTGTTGCTCATAAATTAACGAAGGAGTTGGGCTTTTTTATGCATACTAAGTTATATACATGCATTCCAGGCTTCGCTGTAATATGAGGGCAAGTACTCTATCTCTTTTTATCGAGATGCTAGGTACTATGCCTCGCTGTATTTACGACCGCTTGCCAAAGGCAATGCCGTGAAAGGAATGCAGCGCAGAAACCACGAGTTTCATCACTGTTGCGTAACTGAGATCGTGATCGCTCGTGCTTCTATATATCATTTTGCTGAGTGCTTTCTAAGGCAGTATTTAGCACGAGTTGTTTACGGGTGTTTTAAATCACCAAGAACTTTGTGTGACAGTGACTGGTTTTATTTATATTGACCGATTAACAATTTCAGTTACGGTTGTTTGTTTGTTACGATTAGTTACGGTTGTTTGTAACTCTGAGTAACCTCAACAATAATTGTTCGAGCTAATTTAAATGTTTCTTCAAATTAAAATTCAACTGAATACATCAAAACAATAAAATTTGCAATTCAGACATTTACTAAATTATTCGATATACATATATAATGTACATTATTTAGTTGCCTACGTCCTCCTCCCCTGATGCGACTAAGCTTTTATTTTAATGATGAAGAAATTTGACTTTGATTCCTAAAAGAAGGCAATACCCAAGCTTTAATTCTCAAGCTAGTTTTCCGAAATTCAATATTAATTATGGAAAATATTCGATTTTTTTGATAAATAATTTGTTTCCAAAAACCACTCGCAATGATTACGAGCAGAAATGTTCATAATCTATGAACCTGCTGTTCTTTTATTATGACCAGAAATCTTCATATCCCATGAATCTGCTGCAGCTGTTTCAGGCTTACGACGTAAAATTCTAGTTTTTCATAATTCTATTATTCTAAATCGCAATAATTGTTTGCAAGTACTTTGAATTGGACATGAATAGGTTCAACACAAATTAACATTAATAATATCCCGTGTATTTGCGATAAGAGTCGCAAGTATTGAGACCAATACAGATTACGTAATATACACGTCCTTCGTGGAAAAGTTATTTAGACAACCAACCATAATTTTCTACTTTCGCCCTACGAAAACAAGCATAATTGTACGTTCAAAATTCGTCTCACAATTTTTAATAATCTGAATCTAATTGTAAGAACTCGTAGGATGCATTTTGTATTTAATGTCCGCTGCGATGATACGCTTCGAGAAGAGCCTTCAATTACAAGCACCGATTTTATGATCCAGAACTTGTGATAAAAAAGAATGTTTGGTGTCAGCAATTGGCCCCGCTATACAACAACCCTGTCTCGGGGTCTGTGTCGTTGCACTTCACTAATTGCCAATAAATGATCATAAACTTTTATTAACATCCATTAACATACGAAGAAGATGTTAACCGACCTCCTGTCTATGACTATTAATTCAATTCAAATTTGTTTGCAGCTTTACGATAGTTCAGTAGTCCATTGTACCAAGCTTATATCTTCTACTCAGTCATTTGCGCCGAGTGTTACTCATTCAAATGATACGCGAGTTCCTGAGTCGCTGCTGCCACAATTGTGGACTGCAAAGTCCGTAACTTTTGCATGAGAGACGGTCGCTCTACAGGCTTGAAAGAAAAGAAATTGACCTCAGCGATTGTATCATTTGACTGTGAAGCGTTTCATTACTTCGTGATGGAATATCTAGAGGGCGTGATGAATGTTCTTGTCCCCTTACGAAGATAACAATTTAACTTATTCCCAAATTTGAATCTCTGTGCTAATGTGAGCTTCTCAGCCAAATGCAATGTGAGAAATTGAGAATAACTAACAGGTCAATCATGACTTATGGGGTCGTCCACTAATTTCTAATTCAAATATGATAGAGGTGAATTTTTTCAATCGCGGTATCATGTCGAGAAATCCTATCTCTAGAGTTAGGGCTTCTGGTGCTATGCAATCCAATGCAGTAGCTTGTAGAAGCAGATACTTAAGTTTCTTTTCGTTTTTTTCATTATCTTTGTAGAAGCTGTCATTTTCTGTATGAGTACTCATCTTAAAAAAACCTCCAGTTTATGTATGGTTGTGTCTTCTATGATTATCACTGACTCAATTTTTGTCTTTTTCGACCTTACGAGCACTCATATATGATTAAAACTTGCTTTATGGAGGGTTGATGTAAAGTTTGAGCTCTTACAATGAATTTCGTATGCTGAAATTCATCTCTAGTTTAAAAGCTCCCACTTTAAATTTCTTATGTAAGATACGAGGCAAAATTGAGTAGAAATGAAACTCGTCGCGTACCCGACACACTCGCAGTGCGCGACAGTTCTGGAAAAATGAAGTGAAAAATTAAGCCCATCGACATACACTCACTCATGGTGTATAAACAAATCTGCAGTAATTATAAAACTATATCCGCAGTTTTGCGGCATGTTTAATTGTCAAATTTAACAGTGCAATTTCGCGACCAGTACAAACAGTATCAATTCATACACTGAACTTGTCGCTGAAAAATATTAACTGAATATTGTTGTGGTTTATTATTAGAAAATAATGCGATTTTTGTGTAGCAACTTTAAAGAATTTCAGGTTCACTCTTGGCAAAATCAGTTTGTCATCTCAAAATAAGTTTGTCCCCGCACATAATGATACTGCTCATATCGGCACAGCCTTGGGCAGTCTGATAGAAGCTGACAGGCTATGTAGTTTTGTAAAAAAAACTGTATTTCAAGCATTTTTTGGAGACAAAAATTGAACTTTAACACACGATACGAAATAAGTCACGACCTCCATATGTCATAATGAATTGTTCAATATTATTATATATTGTAGTCTACATAGTTGCCGACTTGTTGTGTAGTCCCGTTGCAAAATTGTTGCAAGTTTTTGCACAGCTGTGTGTGTGATGCGAAGATTAAAATTTTGCATGGCTAGTTTTACGTGTGTATACTCAAATGAGTTTTCTTTCTGATGACTACATGGTTAGTCAAACGTTTAGATTGCTATCAATGATCAAGTCTCATCTCTGACACGAATAGTTTCGAAAATCATCGGAAAAACTGAGCTAAAACTTATTTTTGATCTAGTCTTCTATAATTTTTTTTAGCTCACCGTCAATCACTATTGTTTCATAATCTTATGCAGTGATGGCTAGCAAATTGAAGTCTCCTCATTCTGAGGACGCTGTTGCTCAGATAGAAGTAAACTGCATCGACTGGAGGCAAAATCTTGGAAATTCTGCTTGTCAATTCTCCCGTGATGCAATCTAAGTCATTATAGAGAGACTGCGTTCGTTCGACGTAAGGTGTTCTTTTTTGATTGCAATATGAAGAAATTTCTTATTCGTGACTTGCGATATTTCGCCCTGCAGCTGATCCAGCAACTGCCATCAAACCCCATAAAGTGCGTTGTCTACTCCAGCCAATTTACTATAACTATAATTTACTATATATTTACTATAGGGCTGAGTTTTGTCACTTATTAAGCGCTGAAAACCTGTTGTTCAAATGAATTACGTTTGTACATTCGTCTAAAAAATTATGTAGTGCTACCAGTTTTGTGATGTTGGTCTTTTGCGAGTAGTAAAATTATAGCATACCACCAGCCGTATTTATGCATGCCTCGAGTCGTATAACTGTATCAAGACTTGTTGAAATATTGTGTAATGCGAGTTAGGTAATTCTTACGAAAAATTGAGGACTGCGAGCAAGATCGTTACCCTCTTATCCTAAACTCGTGTGCTCTGTGTGGTTGAGGTCTGTATGCGTGGTTAAGGTGCCCGTACGTGATTGATGTCTTAACTTTAAGCGGCATGGGACTTTGGTAGTTACCCAAAAATGAACGAAACTGCTCCTTTCCATTGTCATATTCTATTCTGATCTACTTAAATGAAGTATTTCTAGTTTTAGTCTGTCATTTCTGTAATGTAGAACAACTACAATCTACAGCCCATATAGTATACAGTTATGTACTATAGTACAAGAAAGTTTGTTGAATGTGTAACAAACGATATACTAAGCTTTTTGCTATGATCATTTATGATGATGCTCTAACCTGTGTTTTTACCTTCTATTAAAAAGCTCTGTAGTGATGACTTCGCTGCATATTATTTCCACTCTGCAAGTATATTTAATTCAAAGAACGATTTGTTATTATTCAACATATATGTACTTGTCTTTATCTGCGTAGAAATATTGGCCCGAATTTTGTGAGTGTCAGTTGCGCTTTTGCTTTTGAAGTTTGTAACTTTGATGAATGAGGAGGAATACTGATTGCTGTATATTTACATCACAAGACTATAGGGCTTAGCAGGCTATAAAATTATTGACGTAGGGAAACTGTCTCGGGTTCAATTCACAGCAGTTTGATACATTAAATACATATGAACTATACACTAGAATATTGTATATATACCATTAAAATTATAATGAATTATTAAATTAAAAAATCAGAAAGCGGGGAAAATAATCCTGAAACAAATCGTTTGATTAGGTTAGTACTAGCACGAAAAAGGTGGAATGTAGGACTGGATGCAATGTAATTAATGAACACTAATGTTCTCACAGAAATTTTTCATATGAGAACGGGATTTTGTTTTAATTAAAGTATTTGAAAGTTGCTTCTCCTGATATCACTAAATTAAAAATTAACTAAATTAAACTTTACCATTCGTTTATTCGTTGCATTGCACGTGATGAGGATGAACTGTGTGTGTGCAGCAGAGTTGTGTGAATTGTTACCTCAGTGACACGAACTCGCTGGAAATAAACTGTAATTGCACTCAGGAAAACCAGAGTGTCCGTTCCGTGAAGATAAAATCTAAGGATTTAAGAATAGGCAACTTTGCATTACTGTCGCTCTGGTAAATACAGGGTGTCTCAAAAAAAATGTACCCACACTTTGAATGACGAGAAAACCTTTATATATGAACATAGAGTAAAATGGAACATCTTCGAATACAGAAGACAAATGTAATTGAAGAATCATGTTTGCAAATGCTCAAAACAAAAAAGGCCTGCAACACGAAAAATGCAGCATGTTAGTGACAGTTAAAGTGTGAGTACAGTTTTTTGAGACACCCTGTATAAGCCCCCTGATGTATAACAAATGTCGAGCATAGCAAGGTTACAGAGGCTGCATGCTGATACTCGTCTATTAGTCATATTCTTGCGCGACCTGTTCAACAGTACTACTTGAACTGCATGTTTCTTGTGGAGGTTTTATCACAAGATGCATGTGTGGCTAACATAATTTTAGCAGAATGTGGTCTCGATATTACGTTATTTGAAGTCTCTCTAATCTGAGAATTTGTACCCTCTAATGGAGTTATGAGACTAAGGAGAGGAGGGAGGCTGTTTGCGAGGGAAGAAGGGAGTTGCAGAGGGAAGAGGGGAGTTGCAGAGGGAAGAGGGGAGTTGCAGAGGGAAGAGGGGAGTTGCAGAGGGAAGAGGGGAGTTGCAGAGGGAAGAGGG
>VCRD01002699.1:66704-80362 GCA_006783055.1 Trinorchestia longiramus
ATTAGACCCACTACAGCATTGGTTCCCAACCTGGGGGTAAATTACCCCCTGGGGGTAATTTAGCAATTTTTCGGGGGTAATGGAGGGGTGACAGAAAAATGTTAAGAATTCTGAAAATCAAGAAAGCATTGCGGTACCTTGTATTAGTTTAGCCATATATATCAATGTTGACAAAATTTTGTGAAAGGGGTAACATGCTTAATGTAGCATGCTAAATTGGGTAACAAGCTGAAAAAGGTTGGGAACCACTGCACTACAGATTCCAGCAACAAGACTTGCTGACGGCTGGGTGAGCTGAGGAAGGATCTGAGACCATTAATTTCTTCAGGTTACTGGACCAGAACGCAAACATTCTGCGCGACTCACTAGACAAGTTTACTAATTCTATCCTTCCCCGTGGAGCTCTTCGTTTCTAAATTTTACTGAAGAAAGATCTTTTTTCTGAAGACCTGCCTGCTCCAGATAGACCTCGGCTCTAGATAGACCTCTGCTCCAGATTGATCTCTATTCCAAATAGACCCTTGCTCGAAACAGATACAGCACATGCAGACCAACACATGTAACTACCATGTGGTAAAAACATCTTCCATTAAAACAATGAATAAAAAAACAAAGCTCAGTCAAGCCATACGTAACTGAACATACATATCAGAATGAATAAAATGATTTTTAACGATAATGCGATCATACATTGAGCATGCTGGTCGGAGGGTTTAAGAAACTTCTGTAATTATTGAATAAAAATGAGGTGAATCTAAAAAATGAGGTACCACGATTCACAGATAGGTCATACATTGAACAAATAAAGTGTATGCTCAGGAATAATGAAACCATATTCGACAAAAACACCAAATTAAACATCAAATTTAACACATAGCCGAATTTGAGAAGGCAAACGCTATGACAAACCTAGCAAATTTGATATCAACACAATATTTGATAAAAAACTAAATTTGAGAAAAATGCAAATTTGGCAAACTTAAATTTGACAGAAATGGCAAATTTGACTAAACTACCACACTTGACAGAAATAATATTTTTGATGGAAACATAAACTTAAGACGTCAGATCTGATAACACAGATTAGACGGAGAAACATCAAGTAGAGAATGCTTAACGTTGTTATACACAAATACTGAACGAGTGGAAGAGAGGGTGAGCATTCTCAAACTAGATCCCTGAACATGAGGCTTATCTAGGGCAGTAAACATGAGTGCAAAGTTCAAAAAACAAAGTTTGGAAATAGAGACGATGGAATTGAAGAAACAAGAAAAATCCATGCAAGTAACACTAAAAATAATTATGGGATGGAACGCAATCTAAATAAAACTTCCTTCAGTTTCATGAACTTCGAATCAATAGGTGATGGAAGACAGCAAAACCGAATTTTACGTACAAAAAATATAAAACTTTCAAGAATGATGGTGACTCAAAAATATTTCCCTTAAGAATGAAAGAATGCAAGGAAACCAACGTTTAATCGAATATTTCTCGATAGCATCGTAAGGCTGACACTCTTCATACTGAGGGTGCTTTATCTGGGGTGTTTGGAGGCTCGCCGAGACCAATAAGAACACAGCAACCTGGTCTGAGTGGCAGTATACTGCAACCAGCGAGTAGTCCAACAATACCCCATCATTCACTTCAGTCGTGAAGTTGATATGTAACTAATCCGTTGTTCCACCTACGTACTACATCCACTTCCCGTTCTGTGAAAATGGAGGGCATGCGCACTTCCCCCCTGTTAATGTGTAGTAATTATGTAGAGGGTGTAATTAGCGCGCATTGTGCAATAATTATGATGTTTAGCGTGTAATTAGCGTGCATTGCGCTGTAACGAGCGATAATTATGTTTAGCGTGTAATTAGCGTGCACTGGGCAATAATTATGATGTTTAGCGTGTAATCAACGTGTATTGCGTTGTATTGCGCTGTAATTGAGTATAGCGTGTAATTAGCGCGCATTGTGCTATAATTATGATGTTTAGCGTGCAATTAACGCACATTGTACTGTAATTTTGATGTCTAAAGAGCGATAAAAAATAACACAAAATTTTGCTTTTTTAAAAAGTGTAATAAATAATTATAGTGTTCAAAAAGGACTGCCAGCGTACTATAATACTTAATGAACCAAACCATAAAATTTTTGAGCTACCAAATGGTGACCTAAAACATCCCAATGAATAATGAATAAAAAGTAATATAAATACGTACAATATTAATAAAAACATAGGATCAATAAATCTGAGTGCCCGATAACCTCAGGTGATAAATTTTATAAATGATTTACGTCAATGATCACACGTTAATCGACAAATTTACGGTGATTTACGTCAAACACACGTTAATCATCCAATTTACGGTGATTTACGTTACTAATCGTCCATTCAAGTTAACCAGCAGAAATTTACGGTGATTTACGTTACTAATCGTCTATTCCACATTAATCGACAGAAATTTACAGTGATTTGTGTTACTAATCGTCCGTTCCAATTAATCGACAGAAATATATTGTGATTTACGTTACTAATCGTCCATTCCACGTTAATCGAAAGAAATATACTCTGATTTACGTTACTATTCGTCCATTCCACGCTAATCGACAGAAATATACGGTGATTTACACTACTAATCGTCCATTCCAAGTTAATCGACAGATATTTACGGTAATTTACGTAACTATTCGTCTATTCCGAGTTGATCAACAGAAATATACGGTGATTTACTGCAGCAATAATACGAGACTATAGGGGGCAGAATTCTGAGTTTTGTTGCAAAAAGGCTTAACCCTTTCAGAACCAGCGGTACATATATGTCCCACCTCATTTGGGGGGTGAGGGGAAGTCGGAGTGTCACCAAAAATTTTTTGATAACTAATGTGAACCCATAGACCAAGAATATATGCGTGGCAGTTCTGTAAATCTTCCCAATTAATTTGGTACTGAAAAGCTTAAGTGTTGAGTTACTCTCATAAATTAGGAAGCCTGCAGTTGTGTGGTCGAAATATTCTCTCAAAAGATGCTCCACTACCCACTACTATTATTTATTTTACTATTATTTTTTTCTATTATGATATTATTATTGTGTTTTGTACTTATTATTTTGTCGAAAAAATGACTAACGAATAAATTGAGGCTGCGTAATCAATAATAAAAATCTGCTCAAAAAAAGAAAACGTGCACTCATTATGGGGCAAGACGCAACCCAACCCAGCCCTACCCTACCCAACCTAGCTCAACCCAACTCTACCTAACACAATCCAACCTAACCCTACCCAACCCTACACTGACCATTGGCGTCCCTTATGTACAGTAGAAATAACGCATTTTAGTCTTATATTTTATATCTGCCGTCCAAACGTTCGGAGAAATTACATTATGACGCAAGTGGCAATATTCCGTTCTGTGAACAAATAACTGACGTGTGTGACGCAGTAACTCGTGTCATCTAGATAACAAATATTCTGCTGAATGAAGAAAAGAAATATTCTGTTGAATGAAGAAAACAAATACTCTGTTGATTAAATAAAACAAATATTCTGTTGAATGAAAAAACTAATTATCGGAGTAACGTCCGCTGTTTTTTTGACGCCTCTGGAGTTGTACACAAATAAAAACTCTAATTTTCCTGTTTCCTCGAAGCCCCTTAGTTCATTCTCTACGTCTACGCGCTCAGCATCACCACCAGGTGCTCAGCATCACCACCAGGTGCTCAGCATCACCACCAGGTGCTCAGCATCACCATCAGGTGCTCAGCATCACCACCAGGTGCTTAACATCACCACATGACAAAAGAAGTAATTCACGGAAAAGAACGCGTGGCCTCAAGACAAGCAGCAAGCAAACAGAGAACACGAGAATTAAGCTAACTAGGATGACAATTTGACAAGAATGATATGATGACAAGGATAACAATGTGAAAATGTGACAAGGATAGCACTGTGACAAGGATAACAATGTGACATGGATGATAATGTGACATGGATGATAATGTGACATGGATGATAATGTGACATGGATGACAATGTGACATGAATGACGTGACATGGATGACAATGTGACAAGGATGACCATGTGACAAGGATGACCATGTGACAAGGATGACAATGTGACAAGGATGACAATGTGACAAGGATAACAATGTGACATGGATCACATGTCAACAAAAGAAGTAAGAACAGAATTAAAGGAAATCCAGTGAGCAAGAATGTTTAAGTAAACATACACAATATACAAGACTTAAAACATGCGGTAGCAGAACAGAAAACATGTTATTACTTCAATAGATTGGCTTGCGAAAATTAATTAATTTATTCGTACAAAATGCTCAAACTCACAATCTCAAGTTACGTTTTTTGCCTTACAACATCACTTGCTTGGCACACCAATGTACACGGGGAACATTCAATACATGTCATTTGCTTCGTATAATGTAATTGATACATAAACCAATACACACAGGTGTGAGATTTGATACATAAACCAATACACAGGTGTGACATTTGACACATACACAAGTTTGGCATTTAGCACACACACAGGTGTGACATTTAGCACACACACAGGTGTGACATTTAGTACATACACAGGTGTGACATTTAGTACATACACAGTGGTGGCGATGCCAACAAGAGAAACGAGGAAAATTAAGAGTTTGTCACAGAGTGTGACTAAGAACAAAAGGAGAAAATGAAACAGGTAGTAGGAGATGAGAAGGCAGGTAATACATGCACGATCGGCTGGTAACAGTCTGTTGTAGGTCTATTTTGTGTTTAATTGGTTTTAAACTCCACATAGCTTTGTAGGCTGTTAGTATAAATGTGAATTATATTAGTGTGGTAATTTTATTTTTAAAATTTTGAGAATAATATGATCAATTATTTTGAGCAGTGCAGTTGAGCCCCTGGGGTTCCAACTGCCCACCCAGTTACGGCCGAGCGCCTTACCCACGTTGGAACCCCTGATCAGGTAACAACGCGGCGCGCGGCCGCATCGGTTGCGTCCCACCTCCTTCCTGAGGAGAGGAAACAGGGTGCCAGTGATTTCATTGGTGCTGTATATTTGTTTCTTTGTGGCAATCTATCTGTATAACAGGGCAGGTTCCGGGTCTATTGCGAGTAATTTTGAGCTTTAAAATTAGTAATGTTGGTGGTTTATCCGGTCTGGAGGCAATGTGAGGGCAGTGTATAGCTGTGGTTCTAGTTGTTCTATATTTGACCAGATCTGTTTTGCTTGTTTGTGTAATACGATATTGATAGGTGTTATTTTACATTATCTATGTAGTGATTCTGATGTTCTGAAATCTGACCATAGTGATCCAGTGATGAATCATAGGGCTTTATTTTGAATTTTTTGCAGTTTGGTGAGGGCAGATTTGACATGGTGTATAATGGAATAATCGGATAGAGGAGGACTGATTGTAGTGTCACGTATAATTTGATTTTGCTTTTTCTGATAGGTTAAAAAATCTATATAGCTTTTGTAGATTATTTCTTGCTATATGCTCTCTGGCTTGCACGTGACTATGATATCATGTTGTTTCAATATTCAGACCCAGTACTTTCCCCTTGCCCGTGTAAGGATAATAGGTATCCTCCAATACTATTTCCAATTTGTTGCGCCTACTTATTGGTATTATTGTGAATTTTCTTGTATTCGTTCTGATTATCCATTTGTTTTCGAATTCGTTTATTGGCTGAATTGCTAAGCGTGTGTTGAGAGAACTGAGATGTTGAGATGTTTTAGAACTGAGATAATTTGGGTGATTTCATCTGCAAAACATATGTAGCCGCTATTTGGTAGGAGATGAGGGAGGTTATGAGTGTGGTATGCAAATAATGTTAGTGATAAACATGAACCTTGAGGGACTTCTGAATGTAATTCAAATTGTAGACCAATAAAGTTGCTTATCCTGATTTTTGCTGTTGTCTGTTAGGAAATCACATAGTGTTCTGGTAAATATTGGCGGCAGGTTCAGCTGAAGGAGTTTGTACTTGAGTCCTATTGTCCATACTTTATCGAATGCTTTTGAAATATCCCTCATCTCTAAGATCAACTTTGTGTTTGTTTGATAAGTGCATAGCTATTGTTTCATGTAAGGTAGCTAGAGCTGTATGAGTTCCCCGATTACGTCGGAATCCATTCTCTTTTCGGTAAAGTTTTTCTTGAACTATTATTGCTTATATAGTCTATTACTGAAAATTTTGTCTAGCAATTTACCGTGTACATCGAGGAGAGATATAGGTCTGTAGTTTTGTACCTGGTGCTGTGACGTATTTGGCTTTGGTAAGATCATAATGCCTAGTTTTAATTTGTCGTGCAAATAACCGGCTAAAATTGATTGATTAAATTTGTAGATTAAGAATTGCTTCATATTGTCTGGTAGGTGTTTCATTTGAAGTGTTGTTATTTCCGTTGGTCCAGAGGCCCTTTATTTGAAGCTTCCAAGTGTTTTATTAAATTCTTCTATTGTAATTAACGGGAAGTTTATTCGATGAAATCTATTGAGGTCTCCTGGGTCGTAAGGTATTGTTGCTCTGTAATTTTCTGCAATGTATGTTCCTATAGATTCTATGTGGTCATCAAAGTTGTCATTATCTTCATCTGTATAGATTTGCTGTCAGTGACGTCTGAAGTGTGGCTCTTTTTCTGTTGGAGTGTCTAGTTGTTTGTTTTCATACTTGATGTATGGTGTTGATTGCTTATTGTTGTTTTCACTCATTCTTTTTATGGTTGACAAAATTTTTTTGGGATCTGCTTCCAGTTCCAGATTACGGACAATTGTATTCCATGTTTGGCTGTGTGCAAGTTTGTACATAATTGAATTCTTTACGTATACTTTGAATTTTTCTACTCAGTTCCGGACTGGGTCCACAGATGGAGGTATGTTTTATTGTGTTATTTAGTTGAATTTGCTTCGATCTGATTTCATGCGTTTGTCGCACACCTGGAATTATTCTAAATTTTATGGTCAGACATGCTATTTCTGTTGCCTCTTGTATTCTTTTTGTCCATGCTTCCAGGTATTCGTCAATTTCGTCCAAGTCGGGATTTGGGGTTGCTGGTAATTGCATTTTAGCCAAGTGATTTTTGTTTCTTCTCCAGACAGCAAAATTAAATGATTTCCTGGGTCTGATGGGAATTTGTATGGGGTTTGATGATACTACAGCTATAATTGGAATGTGATCTGATGGAGTGCCTGGGCTTTGTTGAAGTACTGTGTTAAGATGATCTTTATTATTAACAAGAACTAAGTCTGGATTTGTAGAAGCGTTCCTTGATATGTAGGTGGGAAAGTTGGGTCCTATGCATGAACATATGCCTTGTGCAATCAGTCTGCTTAAGCCTATTCCTCTAGGATTTGAGTAGTTGTTTCGAAGTACTGGATGATTAGCATTGAGATCTCCTAGCAAATAAACTGAACGATTTTTCCTTAGTAGTCGGTTGAAATCTAAGTAATTTATGTAATTTTTTCTAGGTGGAATATAAGTTGTAGCCAAGGACTACTATAAACAGAACGTGCACGGCCATATAGCTGACTACGCTAGCGGAGGCCATTGCATTCTTAGTAACATAACATTTTCTATTGGACCAATTGATCAAAAATTACTTCTTCAAAGCAATAGAAGGGATAATAAAGTTTTACAGTGAATTTTAAATCGTTAAAAGCACTGTAATGCTTTGAAACATCAATTTTAGCAGGACTTAACATGTATTATTGTATGAGCTTAGTGGCCATTTCATAGAAATCTGAGTTGCTGCAGTTTTAGACTTTACAAAATGAATTATAGTTAAAACTTTTCCAATGCAAACAAACAAACATACAAACATTCACGTAAATAAACAAACAGACATAGAAGCAAAAACCTATAAAACTGCAGCGATTAGTCAGCCAACCGGGCCTACTTGACAGAGGTCTGAAGAAGGCCATGCCACTCAGCAACCCACCAGAAAATGAAACAGTTGGACGAATCTGTACTTCATCTACCAAAAGAAACACATTCTTCTGTTGCAGTGTCTGGACTTTGTCAAATGTTTCCCTCAGCACCTGGTCCTTGCCAAGCGCACAGTTTCGTCGCACTGCGTATACGATCTCAAACCATTGTTGGGATGAAGTATCTTAAACAGTGGTACTAATGCCGTTCTTGAACGCACTGAACGTCAGTGGGGAACACAAAGTGGGCTTGTTTGCGATAATCACAGACAGGCAGCACACACTGAAGTAGTCGGTCATGAACAAACACACAAGCCTTTCTTTCGATCTTGAAATAATCAAGTCCTTATACTGCTTCCCAGGTTACGTTCAGGTTTGAAAGCATCAAATGAAGTAATCTTGTCCTTCTGAAGAAAATACCTCAGTTATTGGTCTTCAACTTTCACCGGGCGAGGTGCAGGTTTTGGAGATGGTAGACATGAAGCAGGCACATTGAAGATACTGGGAGGGATTTCAGGTCGCATAGAGCCACCATGCAATTTGATCAAAGGTGGGTCAGTACCCCAGTGTATCTCACAAATGAAAAACTTGTCTGGATCAACAACGAAGTTTTCATGAGGTGGAATAACATCAAGCCACTTCTGTCTCTCAGACTCCTCTTTCGGCAGGCAAAACACGTGGCGCTTGTTCTCCTTATTGTAATTACCCCGACAGTTCACAACCCCCACACTTGTTCGGCATTTTTAATACATATAATTAGCAATAAACTTTGTAAACAAACAGTATCCACTTAGAAAAGCAGCCATGTGCCTCGAAATAAACAACAATGTCCGATTCAAACCGAGCGACAGACTACGACAAAGCTCGCACTGTGACAGTTGATGACTAACTGAGCTCACCCAGCTCAGTGAACTGGCCTCCGCTAGCGTAGTCAGCTATACGGCCGAGCACGTCCTGTTTATAGCAGTCCTTGGTTGTAGCTATTGTATCATAATTTGTCCATGAATTGATTCAACTGTAACGGAGAGCCTGTCAGATTCATAATTGTCGTCTAATCTATATGGGATGTATATTTTAATTGATAAGGCTGCCCTCGCGTTCCTCTCTCCCATTGTATTTGTTGAAAAGGTGTTGTAATTGAAAATCTTGATTGTGCCATCGGTTACCGAATGTTCGTTGATCAGAATTATATTTGGGTCCAGCTGTTGTGGATATTAGATAAGGCTATTTTGTTATTATTCCAGCTTAGAACGTTATGTTGCATCACTGTGAGTCTGCCGGTCCTGTGTGTCATTTCTCATGTCTGGGTTTTTTAGGGCCTTGTCTGGAATATGTGGTCGAATGTTTAGGTAGTTTTATATATTGATCGTGTTGTAGAAAGTGTACTTTGGTGCCTACTAAATTAAGTCTGTCTTTCATTATCAAGTTGTACACTTGTTGAGAATTCGTGCCTTGTACCACTATTTTAAATTCAAGGTCTTTTTTCTTCATCTCGTCTATATACCATTTTTGCGTTAAGTTGTCTGGAATGGGGTTGCGGTCTATTGAACTTCTATACAACATGGCAGGTATAGGTTTGGCTGTTTGAGTTGTTGCTTCCCCCTCTTTTGGTTCGTCACTGATTCTTCTTTTGTGTCTTTCTGAGTCATAATCACTCGGAGCAGTTGTAGGTTTAGGTTCTCGTGTTGAACTTCGGTCTCTCGGTTGTTTTTGTTCTTTTGTAAGTGTCGAAACTGTCCTATCTGTTTTCCTTTCTTGCTGTGCAGTATCGTGTCTGTGTAGTCTAGGGTCTCTAGGTGGTGAGGGTGGTTGTGGGTGTTCTGAACTTGTTCTGGAGAGGCTGAGGTGTTCGTGTATCGGGTCATCATCGTCCATGAATTCGGGCTCCATAGTGAATTCTGTTTTGTCACTGGGATCTTGATTGTTGTAAAAGAATTTAAATATTGTTCTGAGTCTCTATCCGGAAAATTTGCATCAATGTTGTAGTTATTTTTAAGTGATTTTGAGAGAATGGTTCCAAATCCTTCTTGTTGTGCCAAACTAACCATATGTACCTCGATAATTAGTGCCATTAGTTTGGTTTGTATGTTGCTAGTTAGTGTGATGTTGTGCTTGGGTTTACTTGATTTAATGACTGCCTGTTTTGCTATTGTTGCATAAGACTCGTTTAATTGTCTGACTTCTATTTGCTCTTCATCCATTTTCTTTCGTTTTTGAACTTCACGTCTGTATGGACAACTAGCCGCCAGTGTACGATGGGCTCCATTACAGTTGATGCATTTCTTAACTGAGCTATTGCATTGGGTGTATATGTGATCTGCTGAACATTCTGAGCAAACCTGTACTGTGGATCTACATTCATGGGTCGAATGGGATTCAAATTTATAGCATTTATAACAGATATGTGTGTAGGTTTCCTGTTCACATTGCCTTGCAGTGATTTTTGTATTAAACATTTTAAATCCATCTGTGAGTATTCTTTGGGCAATGGTTGTATCCGCTGTTACAATTTTTAGGAGGTGGGTGTACTATTTGATTTTAATTACTTCCGATACTTTTAGCCATGGTTGGATTCTTTAAATTTCCTCTTTGATTTCCTCTGGGTTTTTGCTTCCTATGTAGTAGTCTATCTGTCGGATGAAGACTGATCTGCGTGCTCTGAGGTCTGGGGAATGATAGGTTTCAAATTGAGGTTCTTGAATGCTTCTATTGCTTTGTTAGCTGTTAATTTATCTATGGTGTCAACTTCGTCTGTTACTGCATAAAAGCCTGTGCGTGTGTCAGTGAGTCGAATGAGTGGTGCATCAAGTTGTCCAAATGTTGTTTCAAATATTTTATGCCTTTCAACTGTAATATTTGGATAGATGAATTTCAATTGCACTCTGTAGGTGTTGAGCTTAGGCCTAGGTCTTGAAGTTGCATTTCGTTAAACAGGAGTCGGTAGGAGGAGGCCCAGAAGTGAGGCGGGAATCCCTACGTCTCATCCCCGTACCTTGATTGGTTGCAGACATATCGTAGCCCTAGGTGTTGGAGGTAACACCCAGAACGACGGGCGGAGCCGTTGCTCCTAGGTGGGCGGAGCAAAACCACCTAGTGAGATTGTAGCGTGGGAGTTATTGATGTGTGTAGATGAGTGACGACAGGTCAAAACCGTCAGGTAGAAGTACGCGGGGTAGAACAGCTGAACCTCAGGCAGAAACCCACTCAAGGTCTCCCTCCCCGATGGGAAAAATTTTTATCAGATAACTGTCACCAGCCAACCATACACATATAACATGAAAAAATAAAAGAAACAATAGAAAAAATCAAGGTAAAGGCTCACTCTCTGTCCAGCCTCCCCAGGTTACCCCGGGGAAACAGGAAAAAATCACAGTACATACACAGGTGTGACATTGAGTACATACACAGGTGTGACATTTAGTACATACACAGGTGCAACATTTAGTATAGACATTCAAGGGAGTCTGTGAATGCCAAGAATATGCAATCTTCCTTTAGCAAACCAAGCACAATTCCAAAAATGGGACATCCTTCAAAAGCTGTCACAGCAGAAAGTGTTTTGCGAGCACAAACACAGAACACGTGCTAGCACAAATGAGACGCTTCATGCCACAACGTCGAAGACGCCACGAGCTAAAAAAATCCATTTTCTATGGCGCCGAAATCTCACACTCGAGTTGGAATTTTTAGCCACAACAGCTAATGAGACCAAGAACACATTCATAACTAAAGAATTAATTTTTGTTGTGGAAATTTCATTTTCATGCAGAAATTTAATTTTGTAGCGGAAATTCAATTCTAGAAACTTTGTATGGTGATTTTTCAAAACTTATTTTTGGTATCTTCACCCTTGTGGCACGCAACGCCTCAGATGACACTTTATGATCTTAAGCCATGAATTTCTAATGGATTTGAACTTGTTTTCTGCAAACTATTACACATGTTACACAGTAAAAAGTCTTATACAGGGTGACCCATAAGTAAGGTACCTTTTTAAATTATTATAGCTATACAACTAAAAATGGTAAAGAGATTTGGTTAATTCAGAATGAAAGAAGAAATTTTAAAGTTTAATATAAATTTATAAATGAACAATACAATACGTTTAACTATGGAATACAATATCTTTTAAATGATCTCCATTATTAGTCAAACAATGGCGTGCTCTTTCAACGATGCTGTTCATTACTTTCCTTAATTTCTCTGGTGAAATGTTGTTGATCTCTTGAATGATGTTTAGATTCAATTGCTGTAAAGTATCAGGCATTTCAATGTAAACATTTTCCTTTAAGTATCCCCAGAGAAGAAATCAGGAGCACTTAGACCTGGAGATCGAGGCAGCCGCGGTATATCACCAAAACGAGAAATTACTCTGTTTGGAAAAATTGCTTTTAACATCTACATTGTTTCTTTCGCTGTGTGAGCTTTAGCTCTATCTTATTGAAAAAAAGTAATCTCTGTGTTATTATCCACAATTTCAGGTATCAAAAATTCTTGAATCATCTATCTATACAGGTTTTCATTAACACAAATTCCATCACCATTAGCATCTTCAAAAAAATCTGGTCTAATGATCCTTGAAGACGTAATGCCACACCATACTGTTACTTTAGCTGAGTGAAGTGGACGTTCATGAATTTCTTTTGGATTTTCTGAAGCCCAGAATCTGCAATTTTGCTTATTAACAAAATCATTGAGGCAAAAATGTGCCTCATCAATCATTATTAAATTCTTTACAAAGTTTTCATTTTCTGCAAGCTGCAGAAATCTATTCGCAACATCTAATCACTTTTGGTAGTTCGTAGGGTAGAGTTCTCGAGTTAATTCAATTTTATATGGATGATACTTTAGATATTTTACCAAAATACGTTACAGTGAGGTACGTGACATTCTCAGTTGAATTGAAAATCTCCTAGTTGACGTTTTGGGCCGATCAGCAACACTCGTTGCAACAAGCTGAATTGAAGCACCAGTTCGTATAGTCCGTGCCCTGCCACAACGTTGACTATTAGGTGTTGTCCCAGTTTCTCTCCATTTCAATACCAGTTTTTTATGCACTTCTTCGAAGGACTTCTTTCAATAGCCTCAATATTCCCGTAATTCCTCTGAACTGCAGTAACCGAACAATTATATCAGAAGTAGAGTTCCACTATTTTTGCCCGTTGATCCATTGCGTAGCGATTCATTTTGAGGGGTAGATTTTATGAATTTTTTGGGTAATATGTTGTGATTGTCAGTAGACTTGATACACTGGTAAAAAACTTTGAAATCTCCTCATTCATTCCGAATTAACCAAATCTCTTTACCAATTGTAGTTTATAGCTATAATAGTTTTAAAAAGGTACCTTATTTATGGGCCACCCTGTATAATTTCATTGGTGGCATTCAAAAGGCTCAGTTTACAAGTAAACGGCTAAGCGGTTTTACGGTTAAAAAAGGGATTTTTTAAAAATTAATTTTAAATCCACATTCTATCGCAATGAAGCCCGAAAAGGATCAAATTACTTTCTTGGAGTAATACATAAAATTATTACAGGAAAGTTTTAAGAACTAAAGAGGTTTGTTACGGGGTGTGAAATAATTAATTTCTTGACAAGCAAATCTTGGCACTTGACACACAAAGGACATCAGATGCACACACACACAGACATCAGATGCACACACACAGAGGACATCAGATGCACACACACAGAGGACATCAGATGCGCACACACACAGAGGACGTTA
>VCRD01002700.1:6015-37568 GCA_006783055.1 Trinorchestia longiramus
GATGAGGGTGGGATGTCAGAGGGATGAAGGGGGAGAGAGAGGAAGAGCAGCACGTGCTCGATGGCCAATTCTCGTGGACCACCCAAGGTCAGAGAGGCTAGGGAAGTTTGCGTGGCAAACTGAAAAATGCCGGAAAAGACAATACTTAGAACAAAGAAAACATGGGAAAATTACCTGCTAACTATAGAGCCTGGAAAATTCTTCACTAAAGTTATTTAAAATGAACAAAAAGGAAAAATTGAAACCACAAAATATTATACTACCTTCCATTGCAGTGAATTCATGTAGACCACAATGTTAGCTACGTAAATTTTCTTCAACTAAACCACTTTAAAAGCCGGGATCTGACATGTGTAATTGGTAAAAAAAAACATTTAGGAATAATGCATTGGATATGATTCCCATAAAATTCAGGATCAAAAATAGAGAAATAAAAAGAAGCAAGTAACAAATACAACTTTGAGCGCCAAAAAATTCAGGATACAAACCAGAATCCAAAAAAAGATCAAGGAAAAACTATTGGCTTGAGATCAAATTGGATGGGCGAAACTAAATACTCGTACTACTGGACTTCCAAAGGACTCGCTTCAAAATTAGTTTCAATGCAGTATCAGATTTTTAAATGACCTGAGATTATCAGTTATTTTAAAAATTGGATTTGGAACGACTCCCAATTGCTAGGTGAAAGAATTATATGAACGCCAGGCAGATGTCCTGTCAGTGGTCTCAGTGATGGCAATGGGAGAATAAAATAAAGCAAAGTGCAGTGCACTATCTGCTCCGCGTCAGCTGTACAGCACAACCTCCAGCAACCATCATCATTTTCAAGTCACTACCTTCAAAAGGCTTCATAATATTCAATTAACCATTCCCAGGAAAAATTGTTCGAGCTCACGTAGCAACAAGCGAGTATTATTCACCATTTTCAACATAGGACACATTTTTACATAGGAAATATTTTAACATAGGAAACATTTTAAAACAGTCAAGACTAAACATGGTCAACACTTTCAACATAATTAACGTTTTCAACATGGTCAACGTTTTCAACATACTCATTTTAAGACATGCGTTGAACATATGAAGTTTAGTTTTTTTTTTAATTTTAGTGGCATAAGATACAAACAAAAGGGCAGAAAAATATACTGTACCTTTTGAAAAATATTTTCCCGTTAACTGAGGCGGAAAGAACAGGAATAATTATTCGAGGTAAATTCTACAAATTTTCTTCAGGTATAGAGGACATTCCTGTATAAATTTGACCATTAAATTTGCTAAACATTGAAATCGAAATTAAATGTAAAAAGGAATTACTAAGTGTTGCGGAACACAACTTTGTCATGTCAACTACGGGGAAGTTAGAAAAAAGTAGATGGCTGCACATTGGAAAATGTGAAAGCACTGCAACATGAACAAACTGAAAAATAATCATACGCAAGGAAAGCATAGCAGATTTCAAGCGAAATCGTATGGCTAACAGCTGAAGATCTAACTCATATTTAAAGTCATGTGCAGAAATTTATACAGGAAAATGGCAGAAAGCCAAATGAAGAAGCAATTTCAAGAGAACACATGAGAAGTTAAACATCATACTTTAAAAGTTTGGATTTGCAGATACTAAATGGCAACATCAGGACAAAGGTTTTGTGGCGGGACTGACCTTGTTACGACATTAAGGAAAATACAGTTCAAACACACTACAATTCTAGCTAAATTACCTCACAGTTCTAACGACATTCTGCTCATAAATCTAGAAGTTTACACCTTTTAACAATCAAAGTCGGTTGATTCTGATATAATTACGATTAGGGAATACAAACAGAACGACCCTGACATGAATTCATTCATTTAAAATTTTGATAGAACCGATCGCACAAAAAGTAGCTGGTGACTAAATAAAAATGAGAATAGCCATTAAACTGGCCATAATCCTCATATACGGAAGAATCTGTACTCATAATTTCACTTTACTTCGCTCCTGGCGCATTTAAATGTAAATAGTTGATTTCTAACGCGAGGAGGTATTTTAAACTTGAAATTGGCACGCCAGCTTTTAAGGACACCTGCAATTCGTTACAGAAATTAATTAACACAATCTGAGAGTTGTCTAACGTAAATCTTAGTAATTAACTCCGCAACTGATATTTAATTTGCTAGTATCATAGCTACACCTCGTTATTTAGTACTCCTGCTAGGTGATGCATAAATGCCGCCTTATTAAAGACTAGCCCTACAAAAGATAAAATTAATCCTGAACAATTTGAACTAAGTAAACCTAAGAAAGTATTCCATGGTTTCACGCGTCGACTGTTTCGATCAAAAGAAACAGTCATAACTGAAGATCAACTCGAGTAGACAACTAGTAGTTGTTGGAAAGCAAGCGCAACCGGCGATTCAGGACTTTCTTTAAAATATCATGCGCCAGTTGTGACTGACAAGAGTGACAAGGTAATGCAACACAACTAATGCAAAATAATTTGAAATTAAAATCACACACACAACGCATGATGGTCAGAAAAACATCTCCGATGTAGTGATGTGTGCAGAAAGATATGTTCAAGATACACCATAAGGGAAGCATTTGCTTATAGCTCAGCAAGTCGCAAATGATTGGAAGCTCATTGACTTAAAAATATTAAACATGAACAGCGAAATGAATTCAAGTACACGTTTATTTTTGAATCTATATATTAATACGTTTACGACTATCGTACCTGTGCGTCACACCTTTCATTGCGGTATCTATTACACGGTTGGGGTCGGGTAACGTTACATTACGTTACTTTGAGTTGGGAATTTTATGAATGTTTTGGTTTTAGAATATATACATTCACACATGTAGCGTTAAGTTGAATGGGTCTTTCATTATATATAGAATATATACATACACACATGTCCTGTGTTACATTATAGTGGTTTCATTTAATTTTCTTGTATGACATCAAAGTTGTTGAATCATAAAATAAATGCTTGTTAATTTATTCACTACCTGTAAAATCATGCTACTGAACTAACCGCAAATAATTCGCAGGTCCTGCTAGTTTATATATTGACAATAGTTGGTGAAGCAGTACCAATGTCAATTTTTAGAAGAGACCGTCTCTTAATCGTACATCAGTCCCATGCGGTATTTCGTCCCTTCAATTTTGAGTGTGCCCCTAATTCCTAATTGCCAACTTATTTTTTCCTCTCTTATTTTCAATGTAATTTTTATAGTAATATGAACTAGCTACAATCGATTCAAACTGTCAAACAGGGATTACACGTATTTCCTGAACCAGCTGCATTACTATATTTTACATATTAACTACAAGCATTATTGTACTGAGGCGTACAGACACCCCGATACTAACGATGTACGCAGCCCCCAGGGACTAACACAGGATTAATTGGATTTTGATGGTGAAATTTTTCAATACTTGGAATATCAACTTCCAAAGAAACTTCACACATGTATTGGTGGTGTACATCTATGTATTTGTCTGCATTAAAAAATCACTTTAGAGAATATTGACTGCAGATCTCAGACATATATACAAAAAAATCATTGATTTACCAAACCATAACATGAGGCTTGGTTTCGGACAACTTCAAGCATGTTAAATTCATGAAGCCAGACCAATTCAGAACTTAACTAAGAAAATTCAGCACAATGAGAACCTCATAATTATGAAATGAATGCAGAAATAAATCACGCAATGACGATTACGTCATCAAAATGTTGAATAAGTTAATACGAGTACTCGCAGCTTACACAGCCTTATAACTTAGACGAGAATATTACAACCATATCGAGTTCTGCTGAGCTGGTAGCGGTGAACCACAAAGAAATAAAGCTCGAAACCGTAAATTAATTGCTATCTTGAAACGGTTCATGGCTCCGAGACACACACCGACATCGCTCAGTTTATGTTAATTACAGAGCCGTTTATTACCAGCCACCTTCGCGTCGTAAAGCGGGATGGAAGAAGAGGGCGAAATGAACGTGATGGTAGGAAGACGGTACACTAACAGGAATCTTCGTGTACGAGACGCTGGAATATGAGTGAAAAATGACCGTATTAGAACTGAAGATGATTGGTACAGGTTTTATGAACTTCTAAGGAATAACCAGGAAAAACTGAGCGAAAACGAAACGGATAGCTGCACGACATAACCGCTAGCCATAAGAGTTTTTCACAAAAACCTCTAGGAACAAACTCTTCACAGCACTATCCAAACTATAGAACAATCTTATTTTTTCCTGTAAAATTTGCCATCTTCACAAAATGACAGTGTCATCAACTCGTTTCTATTCTGGCAAAGAAGAAAGCAGTCCATGCGTATGAGCCACGCTGAGGAGCAGTGAATGGTGCACTGGACCATGGGGATAATATGGGTCACCCCACACGCTTCAGCAGGCCAGCGCGCGTGCTACTCAGCACTCGGTTTGTTCAACGAAATGTGAAGACGAACCTGCGATCAATCGTAGAACGTTATGAATCAACATCTTTGCTGAGGAAACTTTTCGACGTCAATGTTGTTTCATAGTTGTTTGCTAAGGTTTCAGCATGAATGACGCTACAGTTGCTTGTCAAGGTTTCAGCATGAATGATGCTACAGTTGCTTGTCAAGGTTTCAGCATGAATGATGCTACAGTTGCTTGTCAAGGTTTCAGCATGAATGATGCCACAATTGTTTGTCAAGGTTTCAGCATGAATGATGCTACAGTTGCTTGCCAAGGTTTTAGTTGAATGATGTTACAATCCATTTCTACACACCAGGTACGATTTGAAAAATATTCGAAGCTTGAATGATAACAACCATTTGAATTACGAGCTTTGAGTTACGAACGACCAAATTCCTAAACGATGAAAACAAGAACCAGGATTCAGAAGCGTAACCACCAGGATCTTCAAGACTAAAGGAAGTAACAAATGTAGTAATAAATAGAAGAATTAATTTCTTAATTAATTAAAGAAACTGAGGAACTAAGGCTAGTCGCAGTTACTTAAGACGTGGTTCAGAATAGACATTTATTCCCTACTTGAAATATTTTGCCTAAAAAGTTAAATACATAGGATTTCTGCTTTTCATAACTTTCAACAGAATTATACGACTGACAGTAATATTGCAAAATACAATTGAGCACAGTCGATAAGACACTTGTACAATTTTTTTGTAACTGCGCTGATCTGTTCATACAGATGCAACTGTTCATCAGTTGTCATTCATACGAAGCTCATACAGGGGGTAAAATTATCCAACGTATATACAAATTTCTAAGAAAAAGATTGATAAACAACAGATACTTAAAACATCTCATTCAATAAAAGTTGACAAAATACTTAGTGCTTCCAAAAAAAAAATTATGCCCTGTATAAAGAATCTTATTTCTACGTACACTAGAATTTGCATTCCTTCTTTAAATACGTAAAACTTCAGCACTTTGATTGAAAGTAATACCGTATGCATAATTTCACCCTGAAATTCCGCATGATGCACGAGTTCTCAGAGTTTGATTTCTCAAACGGTACCAAAAATTCAGTGAGAAAAAGGACACGACGATATTTTCCGAGTCCTTCAGGTAATATTGAGGATGTCCACTGCTTCACGTACAACACACACACTAGTCATGTGTGCTTGCAAGCATTATATGGGTGTTTACTCTGTATAATACAAGCTTCGTTATCCCAAATGTATGCTCATTTCGCATTAAAACAATCTTTATTCAATCAAAATATCACATGCAACGTTAAAGAACAGTGAACAAAGTTTTGCTATCATATTAAGATCCATAAAAGGTAGGCTGGTAGCAGTTGCGTGCAGGTCGGGATTCCACAATTGATTAAACACGTGAACTGGGAAGTCGACCAGTTGATTGGTGCTGTTGATAAAATTGACGAAACACATGAACTGGAGAGTTGAGCAGTTCATTGATGCAGTAAATAAATTTATGCATCATAGATTGTGTTATTTCACTAGGGAGCTGTACCCTGTTTGCATCGACTATATAGAGAGAAGTAGGATGTATACTCTTAATAAAAAATTACATTACCGGGCAAGTGTAGCGCACATTTGTTATTAAGAATGGCAAGATAATAATTAAACTAAAACGAGGTTCTACGTTCATTCACATGTGAATGAAAAAAAGTATATTTTATTTGTTCGAAAGTTAATTATTCCGTTTTATATTTCAGCGTACATTTGAATTCGCCATTTTCCCTGTAAAGTAAAGCAACAGGAGCAGACAGACCGAGAAGCCCAGCGATAATTCCTGGGCTGAGTCTTGTGAGGTGAAGAAAAAGTGCGTGTAATCCGGCCTCCTCACTGGCAAGCCTCTTACAAATACGCGAAAAATCTCTTGTAGAAGCTTTCATTCAAACACTTGTAAGCGTAAATAACAACAAAAATTATGCTTATCTCATAATACCGTAAACCTTCGTATACAACGTGGTAGAACTAGGAAGCAGTGCTGGCATACCTGAAACAAATGACGATATGCCTAACACTGCTAAAACGTGAAGCTATAAAAAAATGGTCAGTAGTAGTTTAAGCGGAACTTATTAAAAATATTGGGTCTTGTGAGGAACTTTTTCCAATCAAAATTCTCCAAGTTGTTCTACTCTTCATCTTGGTTCTGATGTTTGAGAGTCTGCCCTGTCGACAAGCTGAGTTCCATTTTCCGCATTCCTCTCCCAATGGAACTCCAGTCAGGCAGCAACAAAAGTTCGATTGTGTTTCACACAAAGACTCAAACGCTAGAGTAACAAGCGTAAAATTTTTCTCCCGTTTACAAAGAACGAAGAGAGCTCGGCAACAGACGGCAACATTCTCAAATCGTTCAAGAAACGCCAATTTCAAAGAGATATATTGGCACTTATGATCAACGTTAATGATCGGTTTTCAGAGCGTATAGAAGGTAATATTTTATGTTACACAATAACTAACATGATATTGAAAATAAATCAACGTTTTCGATTATGTGATGGGTTCTTAAAATTGAATTACATTTTCAGAAACCCGCATTCAAGATGGTCCCATTAACACACCTGATATCAATGATACTTCAAAGATGACATTTGTGGGATAGCTCTCACGCAAGATAAGAAGGTCGATCACGTTCCAGTACACAAGTATACTTAGACGATGGAAACAAATGAAGATCCCACACGAATAAAAAACAAAGAAGAAAAAAAAGAGTTTCACGATCAGGTGCAGTTTTGTTTATTAATAAGAGTATTATTGGTAAGGAATAAACTCGTGAAAAAATGTTTCCGTAAGTGGATCTGATAGTAAAAAATGTTTACACGTACATTCACAGCAATTTTTTTTCGAAGATAACTTTTTACGAAGGCATAAAGTATCAAGAAAACGATGCTCCGTGACATTTGTTTACTACCAAGCGCAAAAAAATACATTTAACACTTCTATGGAGAAGGCGTTTTATAGAAGAAACTGAAGCTCAGATCAAGTAGATAGCAGCTTAGATCAATGATGTTCTGTTTTAGAACACTATTCTGGAGATGAACTGCTCATTACGACAAGAAATCTGCTTGTGCATCAATTCTATTATCAGAACCCGCCCATGCTGTTCACTAATTCTATCCTGGTCGGGCACCACATCTGGCTGATAAAAAATTAAAATGAACTAGGAATTATCCTTCATCTTATACTGGTGGGAGGCTAATTTTATTTTTATTTACTATTTACTGTCAATGCAAAATGTCAACTTCTGACCACTCTACATTATACGTCCACGAAAAATGAACAGATCGGTTTTAACGATACCCATGTTAACATTGTTCGTGACGCGCTGTACATTATGAAAGAAAATTTCACAAGCAATTAACAGGAACTGTGTATCTTTAGTTTACTGAATCTACCACGCATGCAAAACAGGAAACATTAAATTTACAATTTCAATAAGGAAAATGTAAGAGAAACTCGGTGTCAGAATTTCTCGTGCTTTGAAAGAGCCGGGACATTATGAATTTTACGCAAAATCCAAAAAATCTCCCATCGAAACGGCTGCACAGAGTCTATTTATGGACTTATAATTAGCATCAAGTTGAATTTATGGAGTCATAAAAATCCAAGGACACACGTATGGTCGGTGGTTCTCAAGACACATAAAAGTCGCATAAGTTACCAGCGGAGCGTGATTATACTCCGTCTTCATAAGTTATTTTTTATAATAGAAAATTATGCGGGGAAGTGAGCAATACGACGACGGTTGCGCGACGCTGAAGGCCGAGGAGGTGCGTCCAGAAATGCGCCGGACGCAAAAACCTGGCAAGCTGAAGTTCTGGTGAGCAGCCAACACAATTTCGCACGGACGTCTCCGAAATTATTATGGTACAGAGTAATAAACGGGAATAAAGAAGTGCGTTTAGGTTACCCTGCAGGAAAACAAATGAGGTGGAAAGAGATAGTCGTCGTGCAAGTTTCAGGACTTGAGTAAAAATCAGAACCATCGACAGTTGTATCACCACGATATCTCAAAAAAGCTGCACTGCACAAATTAGAGTAATATAATTTCGTCAATAATTTGCATGTTGAACTATTTCCTGACCACTTAATTTCCAGACAAAATACTGAAGTAATTTTGATCAAAGAACACTACAACAATTTCCCACTACTAGTGAATAAAAATAAGACCATTTCGAGCCTAAGCTAAAAGAAGCTGAATTTCAAATTATGCAACATCAGAGACAGCTCACAGGCTTACCAAACATCCTCGCGCAAAAAAGAAATGAAAAACTCGTGCAAAACATCCAATCATTTTCATGAACACACGCGACTGAAAGGACTATCAGGTGCTTGAAGTTAGTTAAAAAATTTAAATTCAAAAGCTTTGTGTAATTTTTCCCTGAATTATTCAAAAAACTGCACGAACTTTTTTGGGTATATGATGGTTTTTTATATAAAATATTTTCAAGCACAGAAGAAGAGCAACGTGTATATGACCGCAAATCATAACTTTGAGTAAATATGTACGTTGTCAGAAGTGACCATGTGGTTTGTAGAACGTCCTTTGTTATTAATTTTACTAAAAAGCAAACTATTAATATATCTCGTTTATTATATTTCCTACATTGCGGAGTGAAAATGCCAGTATACTTCTCAAAAATACATGGTTATGCAACATGAATGATACTTAATAATACTACGTCACATGAATGTATATTGTATGATACTATATCACATAGATGTGTTATTTTATATAATACTGTCCTATTAATTCATTAAATTTTTTGCCTTGATTCATGTTACTCGTACACCACGCTGTCTGGAAATTCACATCATACATTCAACATTCTACGTGACAAGTACAACGTAAGTGACATTCTACAATTAACATTAGTAACTGATTAGTGAAGTGAAAATTCTTAGATACACTAAAACATTGCGTACCGCATTCCTTTATTGTATAATATTATAAACAGAAAGAACTGTTTCACAATTTTAAATAAAGAGAACATTTATTGTTTTCAAACGGGAAGAGTTTTTCATTGTTCTAAACCGGGAAGAGCTTTTCATCGTTTCAAAGTGTGAAGACTTTTTCATTGCTTTGAAGCAGGAAGACTTTTTCATTGTTTTGAAGCAGGAAGACTTTTTCATTGTTTTGAAGCAGGAAGACTTTTTCATTGTTTTGAAGCGGGAAGACATTTTCATTGTTTTAAAGCGGGAAGACTTTTTCATTGTTTTAAAGCGGGACAGCTTTTTCATTGTTTTAAATCGAGAGGACTTTTTCAACTCTGAATTGCCAGAGATTACTTAGTGGTTGCGCTTGGGTTTTGCTGGCCGGCAGCTCGCGGCGTCCGGCGGCGAAGGAAAGGCCCGCGGCTGCGGATGTTGCAGAACTTCCTTCGTCCGCACGCGCGCCACAGGAAATACTTCAAAAAATTACGACAAATATAGAAAAATCCGGTCAGAAAAAATAAGATCATTACTGAGGGACTTATGAGGCGTCACATTCAATAATTTTTATAGTTAGTACAGCTTTTTGTTTTCGAATATATTAAAATCATCGCTTACACATTAACCCTAGTGGCACTATCAATTTTTAAAAAGTTTGACAAGTAACAATAGTATATCTTACCATTATTAAACTTATCAAGATGTGTGAGGTGAAGTTTATTGCTGCGTTGATCAATAAGAATCTATAGACTCTGAATAAAAACTAATGCTTTCATACATAGGTTGTGCTACAAGATGAACCAGTGATATTCAGGGGGTGCTACAAAATTAAAGTGTAGCATTAAAGGTCATCTGTACTAACATTGTAACTCACAAAACTAGATTAACTCGTTGCCTACGGTTGTTCAAGTTGTGGTTCAAATAACATACGTAGTGGTTCACATATGTAACAATACGTAGTCAACCTGTTAATAAGCATCAGGCTTCAGATGACAGGTGGTCTGTCGAGTGACAGAATTAAAGAAAGCTACCGCTGCCGGTGGTACTGCGCTGTTGAGGTATTTGTTCGAATCAAAAGTGCATGAATTCCACAGGAGAGGAGAAAGGATTTACTACAACAGAAATTAATGTTTTCCACTTTATGATATGCCACGAAAAGATCTTTAATCTACAGCCAACATAATTTGTTAGAGAAGAATATTTTACTTAGAAGTTGGTTTCTCTCGGTGCAGTGCAGTTTTGATGGGACACCAGAACGCTGCTTGGAGAAATCTAGCACCACAGTCTCGCTTTCTTACATGGCAAAATGACATTATTGATGAATAAAAATGAAGGGAACTTCAAGGAACAGATGTTACATGGCAGCAGCAACTGTTGGGCCACAAAACTAAGTGGAGCGCGACCAGCAAGTGCAAGTGATGGTCGTGTGATGAGAGCGGTCACAATGACGACGTTTGCAATGAAGCTTCGCATGAACTCGTGCTCGGTGCACAGGAGAATGACAGTCCATGTCTAAGATCTGAGCATCGGCAGGAGTACAAGCTGAATAGAAGAAATTACCATCATAGAATACGATGGCGATTAGCTAGTAAACAGGGAGTCCTAGTTCAACAAGAAGTAGTCGAAAACGTGTTTTTTATTTCTTTTGTTCGAAAAAAACGATACTGTAACAGGCAATAATTAACCTTCAAAAAATTTCGAACGAAAATATGCTGTTGCAAGCAGGGATAACTGGCTTGTGCATCATCCAATTAGGTATGTTTTTTTGCATTAAATTTACTTATATTATCGCCAGGAAGCACGACAAATTTTGACAACAGTGAACTAAATACGTACTTAAAATATCGTCGAAAGACGATATCAGAAAAACCAAACCAGACCAGCAAAAATGCAACATTGCATCGACTTGTGAATGTCACTAAAGCAAGAATGCCAATTTTCTTCAAATTTATGATTTTGAATCGATAACAAATATGGTCAGTGTTAAATATCTTCGCCATGAAATAATGAATCCAAAATAAATGCCATTTTGTAAACACATACATCGCTACTGTGATTTAGCGTCTTTAATTATTCTTAAGTGCAGTAAGGATTATTTTCTTCATAATTGAATAACACAACGCAGTATTTCTCTTCTACAGGAATAACAATTCAATTAATTTACTTAATTACTTCAATAAATGTTCACGAATCGATTGTAAGAAAATACGTAGGAGACAGCACTGAGTGCAGTATGCTGAAGGCCATTAATTATGTTATAAATATTGTCTGAAGCAGCACTTCTCTCCCACCTTACCTTCTTTATCGAGAAGTATGGGTTGCAGGAAAAGGAACTATATTATAGAGTCGCAAGGATAAACTAGTAAAAGACATGGGGCTTTGTCTCAAATATTAGCAAGATCTTTGACTCAAAAGTGTATGAGAGTCCGGACTGAGAGCAAGTACTCTAGCAGCAACGCGAACGCTGTGGCTCATTTTCTCACCATCTCTCTTCTTTCCTCCAGTCAGTGTCCAGTTTAATTATCATTATTGTTAAAAATATTAGTATCATTTATGGGGACAGAGAGACTTGCGCTCGAAATAAAGATTAGGGAAGGAATGCTTACCTCGCTTGCTGGACTTGTGCAAGAGGGCCAAGTTCTGAGATAAAGTCAATAAAGATTTTTAAAAGAATTTTGTGACGCACGATGTTCCAAGCAGGTGAAGGTTTTGGCTATCCACTCCCAGGGTTCACTGCATGCCAGACTGATAACATCGCAAATCAAAACGGTGGCCTTTCACTTTGGTACATAGAAAATAGTACCCATGAGTGACCATTATTTTCTCTCGGCAGAAATATCATAATCTTGGGAATCCCGAGTTACTAGTTTCAAAAACTCACCAAAATTTTTTACAGGAAGATGACCGTAATTGAAAAATTCATCGTTTACTTGTGAATGGAATCTAATAAATACACGGACATAATGTTTCTGTATGAAATTATTTTATAGTTTTAAAAGTCCTCGAAACTAGCTTTCACCGCACATGACGTAGAAAAACAAAATTGGCACCTTCTAGAGTTTTAAAAATTCGGTCAAATATGAAAAATAGGAAACGGTACTGCACTCGGTATTCGGTATCTAGTAAAAATCGATTTTGACATGGCATAACATGGAGTTAATGGTAGTTATTGGCGAGATCATTTACATAATCTAAGGTTTTGCCACAAAAAGAACTGGCTTCGTCTGTTATGACATTTGGGAAAACTGATTCAGCAAGCAACAACATGTCATTAGAATGGAGTTATTAAAAAAGTACAGTGAAGGCTTTAATCAATGTGAAAGTGTTAGGTTCGAATAATCATTGGTGCATAGAGTACACAAGAGTCAGCAGTGGAGTTCATGAATGAATGCATAAAAATCTCACACGAGTGTCTCATCCTTTGTCCAGTATTCATCCACAAGAGATGCAGTGATCTGATACAATAAGTCTCAAACTGTTAAATGTTCTCTTAGTAAACGAAAAATTGCTAAAATTATCCACTAAATTGACAATTTAATGAAGAAGTAAGTGAACACGGGAACAATGGATATGCGTAAATCTAGGAAGCAAGGTAAAATGGTAAAATTTGAAAATAAATTTGAATGGGGCATTTTTTAATAAAATTTAGAACTAAACAGCACATTCAGAACATTTTATTACTTGTTTTGCACATAGTCGCTATCAAAACACAACTTTCCAATAACAATTGTTGCGAAGTTCAAACTCGACATTTTAACAAATTACTCTTCCTGATTACTTTGCTTCAAGAAGTTTGTTAAAATATAATATATAACTATTTCAGAGACTGCCAACAAAAGCTTTCTGTAAAAAATTCCTTAGGATTGCGAACGGTACTACCTTTTTCAACTCAATCAAGACTGAATTTTCCGAGAAAAAAGTGTTATATATAAATAAATTTTCTTTAGTTCAGAGAAAAACATACGTTACAAATATACTTAAGGAAACTTTCAAATAAACATGTGTGTTAGTACCTTCCGAAGAAATGCCCTTAATTAACACAGAAGAAAACAATAAGTTCTGAAATTCAAGATTTGTAATCGCAATCACATCAACTAATTGTCTATTTATGAATTTCATGCCATAACTTTTATTGAAATTAGAAAGCTTACATAAAAATTTTACTTGTACTACGATTATCCACACAACATAGTAACAAAAATTCAGGTGAAACATGATAATTTATGAATTTTTTCTCGGTTATGCCTGATATGAGCGAGACAAAAATTGAAGTGTCTCTCTTCTTGGAATAATGGAGCTAACGAACTTAGTTAAGTCCATAATCTCCACTAGCGCGGCTCGCTGGTCGAAATGACACCCTGGACAACTTTATGCAAGTCGAGATGAGTCAACAAATTTTGTGAGTGGCCCCGTAGAGAACTGCGCTCGAATGCTACTCAAGCAGCTTTAAAAAGTTACGACAACAGCGCTCTTTTATTTGGGACGGTCGCGGAGCAATGGAGTTTTGTTTGTGCACTTTAAGGTATGGAAAAAATGAAGATGCCAATCATGAAAGTACAAGCGAACTGATTGTATTGCGATTGGGACGAAATAAATAGCCAGCATTCGTGTCATGTGTTTCATTAAACTGGTCAAAAGAGAGGAGAAATGTTTTCTGAATAAAATAAATAAATTGAACTTGAAGAAGAGTTCAAGGAATTTAACCCTCGGTCAGATCGAACCTATTACTTGACCGATACACTTGAAACGAAAATAAATATGATAGAAAATGCAGCTAAATTGAAAAAAAGGCAAATAATATTTGTGTTTCTTTTATGGTTGCGTACTATACAAAAAGTAGGCAAAGATTGATCGATTTTATGAATACAGATAAAACAATCACTCAAACATTTGCAATAGAATGAAAAACTCAAACATAAAATTTGGTAGGACAGTTCACTTTCCCAGTTTCATCCCTCAAAACAAAGATCTGTAACATTAATTTTTAAACTCCGCTCAAAGATTTGAGACGAGCAGGCGTTGGGTGCTTTAAAAAGTTAACGACCTAAAACACATGCAAGCGACTGAGTGGTTTCTTTTGGCACCCATGTTTTGAGCAGCTGGACGGTGGCCCATTTATTATAAAATTCCGGTCGAAATCATGGGTAAGAGTTAACATAAGTTTGAGAATGGCAGTTTGGTATTCAAGAGATTTGGAGAGAACAAGTATTCGTTGAGCAAAGGGGGAAAATTAACCATAAAATGAAAGAATCTTATCCGCTCGTGTGAGAGAAGTTACTTCTGGCCAGAAACTAGCATCAATTACGCTCATCAATTTTACGCTCTTACTTTCAGTAAACGTTTGAAGTTCAGGTTTAAACTATTCTTGAAAATGTACATGAACTTTTTTCGCCTGAAGATTTACAGCTTTCTCACGTTTCCACACGAATAAGTTTCATAGAGTAAAAACTTTACGGAAAATATTTTCTATTGCATTCTAGGTTTGCATTACAAATAAGATCTGGTACTCCATTTATACTAAAACCGAGTCGAACTATGAATATTTTTTCTAGACAGGTACCAAATTAATTATTCTACTCTAGGATCAAAAACACTTTGTTCTTCTGTTTGATTCCTAGACTAGACTTGCGTTACGAAGGATATTGAAATTGAGAAAGTGTTGGAATAATGTGTGTGAAAAACATGAAATAGTGACTGAATACATGCAAGAAACTCGTGCAAGAGGTTGGTTACACAGAACTGCGGCCTCTTCACGACAAATGGCCGGAAAAATGAATAAGAAAAGACGCACAACAGTTTTTGAGGACCTGCGCAGATTTTGCTGTGAGAAGCCATGGTTACTACTAAGGACCAGAGGTGGATACCCGAGGTATGAAAGCCATCTCGTACAAATAAAAATGACTGCCTTCAGACAATGGATATTCGTGCACCTGTAAAATTACAAGACTAAAACTAAGTTCGACTTTCACAGTGGCTCCGATATTATTATTCAAAAGATGACAAAAAGAAAAGTATATTTTGTTCCGTCACTGGGGGAAGAAATATATAATACAACAATTACAACGCAAACAATTCGATTAATTGAGCGAACGAAGAAAATTCAGCTGCACGAGCAGGACCACAAACATTGTAAGATCGTTGAATTTAAGAATCACTTCATTGAGGCTATGTCACACACTCAAACATTGAATACAATATGGACACTAACAGAGTTACATTGTTCCTCCTGGATTACTAACCTACAGTTCCCGACAATAGACCAGTGTTCAATGCAGTGTCCAGTCCTATGTTCAACGTAGTATTCAGTCGAATGGCAATATTCAGAGCAGCGTTCAGTCGAATGTTCAGTGCAGCGTTCAGTCGAATGTTCAGTGCAGCGTTCAGTCAAATGTTCAGTGCAGCGTTCAGTCAAATGTTCAGTGCAGCGTTCAGTCGAATGTTCAGTGCAGCGTTCAGTCGAAAGTTCGGTGCAGCGTTCAGTCGAAAGTTCGGTGCAGTGTTCAGTCGAAAGTTCGGTGCAGTGTTCAGTCGAAAGTTCGGTGCAGTGTTCAGTCGAATGTTCAGTGTAGTGTTCAGTCGAATGTTCAGTGCAGTGTTCACTCGAATGTTCAGTCAAATGGCAGTGTTGAATGCAGGAGCAGATGACGTTATAATTGAGAGGCCGGAGAGGAGCTCCGTTATCAGCCCAGGGCACGCAGTTCCATATAACAGCTACCCGAAATGATTGGCGGGTGGGCGGTGGAAACGGACGCTAAAAAATTTCAAAGTCTTCATCCAGGTCTGATTTTCTTCTAACCTAATTGCGTTCATGCTTACAGAGCGCTATTATGCTGGAGTTGTTTTTTTTTGGCGTCCAAACACCAGTTTGGTGCTCGAACAAAAAACCAAAGAAGGCGACCAGGTGCTATTCTACCACCAGTAAAGCCTACATTTAATACTAGCCTATGTAGCATTAGAAACAACCCTGTAGCATGATTAGGGTCAACAAGAATTATGATGGCGAGCTCCTTATTGAGATATTTCTATTACAACATCACAGGATGCTTGAATTTAATATAGCAAAAACTGCATATTTATGAACTGAACACAAAGGAAGACTGAACCTTAAAACCGAACGTTTCACACGAACACTGTCCAAGAAATTATTATTAAATACGAATAGACCCTAGAATTCTCCACACGCGTACTCAAAAATGAAAAGAGACTAACCTACCGGGCCAACTGAATTTTCTTCGTCATTTAGTCAAATTTCCGAATAGTTTTCAAACAAACAGACAAAGTATGTATACACCTTCAGCCGATGTAGGTCAATTTTTGAAAACAATTCTTCGTCCAATTACATCAGTTGAAGCCTGGGATTTCAGTAACCAAAGGCAGGGTCCCCACTAAGAGGTAGTTTTTACACACAACTTACAGGATGCCGTACGCGGTGATTTCTGTGTCTAGATACACAACACATAGGATATAGTACTCCCTAGATATCAGCGTCTAGATACACAACACACAGGATATAGTACTCCCTAGATATCTGCGTCTAGATACACAACACACAGGATAAAGTAATCCCTAGGGATCTGCGTCTAGATACACAACACACAGGATATAGTTCATCTTCCAGTTCATATTTACGTGACTGTACGAGCGTCTACTTCAAGTCATAACACTTATAGACAGGAATAATCGTTGGGAGCGTTATCACTAATCTTAAGATGTTAACTTTAAAAGTTGAAAGTCCAATGAATATGTACTTCGCCCTCGATTGGTAATTAAGTTTCTTTCTTTCTGTTCTGCATCTGAAGTGAAGTTTATCGATTATCATTGGTATGTCATACCTACGTTCTCTTTAGTTAAAGTCACAAAATATAGTTGTATCCTAGTCCAGTGGAGTGAATTCTTCATACATTGTGATGGAACATAACAGAGAAAAGGCGCCATCGTCAAGACTACTTTACTCAAACTTTAACGTCCGCGATGGTGTTCGTAGGGTAATCAATTTAACACGGACGCTTTTCAAAATTAAAATCGATATATACGCAAAATCTACGGACACAAGTTATAATTTTGAAAAATGCTCATATTTCATTTCTTGCACGCTTTCCTGATACCATCACACAACTGCAGCGAAAACCGCTTTATGCAGTAGAAAAATGTCGAAACTTATTAATACTAACACAAATCCAAAACTCACAATACTAATTTCATCAATTTATTGCAAAATAGTTTATTTCATAATGAATGTTCTTCATCGTTCTGACCAACAGCCCTCACAAATTTTCCTGAGAGCTGTTCCAAGATGGAAAATCTAAGCTTTGTGTTCTCGACGTTCAAAGACACCTACCGCCCAACACATGCAGTAACAGATCCAGGTCATAGCGGGCATCGCTAAATTAAAGGAGCTGTATTTGAATTTAATTCAAACTCGTTCCGAGAGACGAGGCTTACGGCACAATGTTCTAGCATGAACAGGTTTACAAGATCCTTTTATTGTTACAGCCCTTCAAACATTCGCCTACTGAATACAGCACCTTCAGATGAATATCAATTATTTGTACGGTTTCTTCAGCAAAAAAATCAATTTACGTATATAATAGTGTATCTCCCTCTCTGTGTGTGTCCGTCCCGTTACTTCCCATCTATTACTGAACAAAAATTATTGAATTAAAATCAGAACAGGTATACATACATGTATTATTATAAGCATCGTTTTGTGGATACCAAAAATGCCGGATCACTATATAATACGCCATTTTTTACCGTTATTAGCTTTCTTCTCTTACACGGCCATGTTATCGGTAGATAACACACAAAATGCAAGTTCTGTATATATTCTTGAAAAATATTCAGGTTCTGATAGAACCACGGGTAAAACTGAGAAATGTATTTTATTTCATAGATCTTTAACTTCATCACTTTCAAACTGTGGAATTTCCACGGGTACTATGTATCTAGACCATGTTATCTGTAAATAAGGTACAGAATGGAAGTTTTGTATGTATTCATGAAAAATAGTTATTTATAATCAAATAATTTGCCGTAAATCTTTATTACATTCATCTTTATCATAATTTTAAATTAGTGGAATCTAAATAGTAGAACTTCCACGGGAACTGTCTAGTAAAATATAATGGCACGTCAGCGCTACAAGAACTTCAAGAAAATCGAATAAGAAGAAAGAACTAAACACGAGCGGACTGGCGCTTGTTTAAAAAAAGCTTAAGAAGAACTAAACAAGCCAGCAACGAAGGCAGCGACAGAAAATGTGGTAATAAGAGGTAAAAGGACTTGCACTGGTGTGAAAATATATAAAATATCATTTACCTATAACAGCGTACTTTATTCAGGAACCAACACTAAATATGTAATACAATGTACCAATCAGGCGTAAGAAAACAGGAAACATAGTGAAGCAGACAAGCTACACCACTTTATCGTGTAATAGATCATATTGATACTACAATTCGAAACTCAAAACGTAAAAACATGCAGTTAACTAAACTGAAATATAGAGTTTGGTTTGTATCTAATTTTTTCATAAGGTTCCAGAACTGTTCAATCCTAAAAGTATACTAAAATATGTAGCTCTTAAGTCAGATGAAAGCATTAACCGCCGGAAATTTTGAAGGAGTTATAAAAGAAATATAAAAATGAGATGTCCGTATTTTTAATAAACTCTTTCCTTAACCCGATATAACTAACATCGGAAACCTTAACTTTTGTACCGGAAATACGAAAATCCCATCTTCAGAAACGACAATTTATTTAATGAATATCAATGGAACAATATTTTGAGAACTCATAACTACACCAGTTTCTTCACGCCATCGAATGCATATCCATTACTTGGTATCTTAGCCACGTCTATGACACATAAACTTATTCGGTCACTGAACGTACGAGTCCATGATCAGTATTTCGAATATAAGTTTTCGAAGGAATTCAATCTCCTGTAGCAACAAATCTACTCAACTGCCTATTTTCATCTCTGATCCAGTACGCTGATGCACGCTGTAATCTCTACGGCCCCATGAACAAGATTGCAGTTTATTATTAGACGCTCGATGCTAACAAGTGCAACCATCTTCTCGCATGCATGCAAATTAATTGTCGGAAAGCCGAGGTAGAGATGAAGCCGAGGCCTTCGGCCCAGGTCCGTTACTTCTTGTCCAGCACGTCTTCGACCACGACGTGCATTAGGGATTATTGGTGGGCAGGCATTAGCAGCCATCACTAGCGGTACCAAGAAAATGCCCCGCGAGTATGTGTGCAAGGTGACCGAAGTTACATTTACCCAGCGATGTCATTAGGTTTATGGGATGATGTGTATAATTTGGAATCTCTGTTTTAAAACAGTGGCATTTAACGCTCGAAAAAGCTCTCTTAAAATTCATGAATACTTCACTACGCCATCCAACTCAATCTTGCACAAAAACACGTCGATGCCATCGAAAATCCTTACCCTGGCTGGTTGCTTCTCTTTCCCTCTCTCCCCGCATTCTTTTGTTCAAAAATCTAGACGAAAATTTAAAACAGCGGTTCTCTGTCGACCTTTACGCATACATTCACAGGGACTTCGACGAACAAGCATGCACTAATCTAGATCGCCGCTGTCACATGGTCGGACTACATCTCAAAGGAACCTGACGGTTAACATGTAGCAGGAGGAGATGGCTATACACCTGCTGCCGCTTGTCTCTGCCAGCATGCAGTGGCTGTACACCTGCTGCCGCTTGTCTCTGCCAGCATGCAGTGGCTGTACACCTGCTGGCGTATGTCTCTGCCAACATCGCCGCGTGGAATAGGATGACGCTCTAAAGCAGAGTCTCGCCAGAACGAGCTCCACCAATTTCGCCAGGGCAGTAAGTGCTGGCTCTTGTTCCGTTGCTGAAAGCTTTAAACCAAGGTTGCTGTTGATGTTCGATCTATGATTTTGACTCATGGACAGTGAAATATAGCGAACACAGAGTGCAGGTTAATTTTGAATAGAAAAGGGATCTGCCAAACAGAATAATGCTTGCGATGAACATAGAGGTTCAGCAAGATGATGACAAGATGATGAAGAGACACACCACCTACAAATGAATTTGACGCACACCCAGATTTATCTACTACACCGACTTGATAAATTACTTTCATCAGCTTCAGTATTATTTGAACGCCTACATTATCAACTAATTTGTGAACCAAACATATTTCCGAAACGGAAGCACATACTTTGACGAATGTGTCAACAGATGTTTGATTAAAAAATAAATAACTACGCCAGTTGCTGAATAAGAATTCATTCGCGCTTTCATGTCGAATACAATTTCTTCGAACCACGTTTTATGTAACAGATAAACATGGAACCCAGTAAGCTTTTTAGAAGAAAAGCTCAACGGAAGTCATCTCACCATATTTTTTATATCAAACTCATTTTTTATCCAAGTCTACTCATAGACATATTTTTGACCAATCACATTCACGCAAGATTTAGTATATGATGAGACCGGGAAGTTGAGTTGTACACAGTCCATCTCCTAAGTATTAGACGTACCATTGGTATTAAATGCAACTTACAAACAGGATCCTGAAAATAGACACGATTACAGAACACGTTGACTTTAACGGCGTCAATATTCTCTTAATAGCCAGACACTTTTCTTTACGCATGAGCAGTTAGACTCTCAATGAAGCGTTGGTTCGGAATAGTCCCTTCGAAAGGCTCTTAACCGGGAATAAATTGATTTTAGCATTGAAAAAATATTCACTTTTAGCTTTTGATGTAACTAACACCACACGGATTGATGAGCAGCACGTGATGCACGAGAGAAACATCTTCTAGCATTCAGCTAGAAGATGTTTCTCTCGTGCATCTTGATACCGACATTCAGTCGGTATCAAGATTTAGCGGCCTAAAGCGTGAAATCATTCAAGGTGAATTCAATTTTTTCAATGTTTAGAAGCAGTCTTGGCTGCTTAAATGAGCAGATTTATAGAATGATGAAGAAAAGCCAAACTTTTGAGCAGTACGTTATGGATTACAAAAGATGTTTGGTAATCCATAATTCTAATATCGGATGATCATACATACGCTTTGACTTATTCTCAGTTAAGTGAATAGCATGAAAACCTCCTTATACTAAATGCACATTAAAAGACAGAAATATTTCCTAGTATAGGGTAGAGGAGTACGCACTAGTGCTGCAGAGAAAACAGCAAGCAAAATTTAGCACAGGAGCGCAACCTGAAAATAAGCTGGACGTCTTCATGTCAGTGGCACTTTGCACGAGCTGCAGTAATGTTCTGCAGACTAACTGGAATCTCACAGAAGTTCAAGTTTCCCAAATAAATAAAAAATGTATTGCCTTGTGTTGCAAGTGCACAGGCAATATTGCTGACATCGCCTTGTGTTGCAAAAATACACGAAATATTGTTGACATTGCCTCATGCTGCATACATATACGCAATATTGCTGACATTGCCTAGTGTTGCAAACACACAAACAATACTGCTGACATTGCCTCATGCTGCATACACACACGCAATATTGCCTCATGCTGCAGACACAGAGGCAATATTCCGTTGTTCAGAGTACCGCTGCTGGCCACAAGTCTGCCAGGCTCCCAACGCAGTTTTCTCTGCACATAAAAACCGGCCAAAGCTCGGCCTATAAAGTGAGCTCCGAATCAGGACAGCACCTCGTCAGGCGGCGAGTGAACAGCTTAAAGGAGGAGTATCATGCACAACATCACAATGTGTTCATTAGAAGAGCTCCACCACACAAAAAGACGGATGCCAAGTAGTCCATGTGTACTAAAGTTTGATTTTCACCTAATCGAGAAGGCATTGCTCCATAAATCTAGTCGGAGGATATAAGTTGTTCTTACGTGAAGTGTGACTACAGAATTTGAGCATAAGATGGTTATTGGATAAAAATAAGGGCTAGATTATGACATGCGTACCAATATGGTCACATCCTCGTTCAAGGGACTTGTGTAAATAAAACTTCGAGAATGTAGAGGACTACATACATTACTACACATAAAAACCAACATTCTAAAAATATACAATGTACTGGCTGCTGTACAAGTGAATACATAGAAAAAACGAAGCAATTAGCAAAAGTTTTTTATAATACTAAAAACTCCCAAAAAGCTATAGAAAGTTTTTGCACAACTTCATTAGTTAAAAATTGCAATGAAGGCTATGAATTATTCCGTATTTCAATGAAGAAAAAGATCAAAGACGACTGGAACAGGACAGGAGCGTTTTAACACGTCTGCAGGCATGCCACAGTATATGCTCTCACTACCTTAATGTGAACTTCTATAAATGCAGCTAACCAAAAAATCTGAACGATTGCTCAACAACCGCTTGTTTAGTGTTAGAAAATAAAAATTAAGCTTCGGTTTCAGTACCAGCCGCCGGGTACAGGGTACAGCAACAATTTTTTTTTGAAAGGAACTTTATTCGAAAAAAGGAAATTATGTTGCCGTACCCTGTATAAATTGCAGTGGTCAGGTAAGATTTTTAGCCCCGTATCCCAACACGACCATAAATCTTTTACCGTCACACGAAGCTCCACGGAAAGGAACTAAGTTCGCATCTCCCCTGTACAAAGAACATCAGTCAGTAGAAAACACAGTGCTACACGCCGAGTTTCAACGCGCTACTTATTTTACTGTGGTTGCTGACTTCCAGAGAGAATAGATGGCGACTTTGATCACAAAAGTTCTGTTTCAGCTCTTGGCAAAACCTGTATTATCAGACAAAATAATTTCAATTTAGCCAATTCCGTTTTCCATCATAAACCCACTTCACGATGTTCGAAATTTTTTCGTACAGTTCAAAGTAATAGAGTGTAACCGCTCGCTAGGAGGCATCGCCAGTACGGGTGCTACATTGAACAGCGTGGGAACAATTCCCAGAGAACATTTTTCGAAGTATTGCTAGCGCCCAAAAAGTTCACATTCCTTTAGAAATCTATTATCAGTAAACTCTCTGTGATGTCCCAAAAAATATTACACTAGATGTGTCCTGAACGTGAAAAGGTTCACATCTCTTCTTAAGAATATAAAGCGAAAGAAGAATTAAATTCACATAAAACCTTGAAGGTAATCGAGTTAGTGGCATTAGTTTCCGACAACATAATTCATCTCAAAACTTCGTGCAATGAAATATGACTGAACGTTTTTAGAATAGGATTAACTTGTAATACAATAGATCGCTTTAATATCGAACATTTTATTGTGTATTATTGTGATAAATTGCAATGGTGAAGAAGCAGGTGAGGTACGAATAAAATCAAGTAAATCTAAATTGTTTGAGAATAAGTTACAAGCATCGTTACTATTTTCGGCTACTGTCTGTACATTCGTCAAACAACACTTGCTACACCATATAATGCACCATATAAATTAAATTCAGATTATTATTCTGACTTGTCGACTAGTACCTCAGAGAGCCAATGAAATTTTACGTAGTTATCAATATTAATGTATCGTACATATCACACAGCATCGAAGGTTTCGAGAAATTTATGCTTAATTCTACTTTTTTACAACATAAACAAACGAAGAAGATACATTCAGTCGTCTGAAGCCATAATCATGAAAGCCTCTTGACAGTAACTCAAGGCACATGATTTAGGTAACACTTGTATATCTTATCTAAGCGTATCGTAATCTCCTAAATGAATTATTAATCAGGGCTGCACCCCATTTTTTTACAATAGCAAATGCAATACAAACAAGCTATGAAGTCTGCAGTCCTGCATGCAGCATTAACAAAAAACATCGTGGACGCTCAGTGGACAGGAAAAAAGTTCCGAAGTTTAAGTAGAAGGTATAACTCACACTACTACATTGATTCGGAGGATGTTATTAATGTTAAGAAACCTGCTATAAAATAGGAAGCGAAGATAGATTAGCGATGGGAATTAAACTCGTGGTTTATAAGTGGTGGTTCTCAGTAGCTTTTTAGTGTTCTCAAATCCACATCCTGGATATTAAATCCCGATGGAAGTGCAACTGCTCTCGTGACAACAGTTATAACTGATGCCTGCCATACAGTGCTGTTACAGGATGACCTACGCTGAACGCTAGCATGTGAAGCTAAGTTGTCTGATCAATGCTTCAAATGTCAGTTGTGAGTTGCGAACAGCCCGCAGGAACAACACAAAACGAATAATCTATGTTTTATTATTTTTATGGCATTAGGTTGGCAACTAAGTTTCCGCCGTTTTTTTCTTAATATACTAAATTAAGAAAAACCGGCGGGTCCTTAATTATAAACTTAATATTTGTAACACTACAACACTACCAATTGAAAAACACGCTGAAAGAGAACTACATTGTTTTGCCCACGACAAAAATAAACTAAGAAATTCCAGTAGAAATGGTAAAGAACATCGCAGTTTCAGAAGGTCAGGTTCATTTTACATGTGAAAGGTATTTAATTTTCAACTGACTCAGACATTCCTGAAGAAAGCAAAACCTGAACAACATATGTAAGGCGTTGTTACTGAAGTTACACACAGCAAACGATTCATGGTTATGGAGACAGTCTGGTGAAAAGTGACACTTGAAATTCAAAATCGAAGGACTGAATTTGCAACTCCACGGCGCTGGTCAACATACACTTCCCATGCTTCAGTTTGTTTGTAATTATGCTCACATGGACATCTTGAAAAAAACGACTTTAGTGAACCACGATCCATTGTTTTGATTACCTATAGGCGGAAGCGGGAGCATTAATGGGATAGCATTAATGAAACAATATGTAGGAAATAAGGAAAAGGTAATGAACGGGCCCCTCCAGATATTATTGAATAAGAAATTTAAAAGAACAAACAAAAACCAAAAAAACTAGTAATCACGTTAAATTTTAATGATGGTTCTTGAACACAACAGACTTCATTTCCATTCAACAAGCAACGTTACAGGCAAACACAGCAAAGCTTTATTTCCAGCCCACAGAAAAACAGCGTTACTGCCAGCACACAAAGAAGAAGCGTTACTGCCAGCACACAAAGAAGAAGCGTTACTGTCAGCACACAAAGAAGAAGCGTTACTGCCAGCACACAAAGAAGAAACGTTACTGCCAGCACACAAAGAAGAAGCGTTACTGCCAGCACACAGCAAAGGAGCGTTACTGCCAGCATACAGCAAATGAGCGTTACTGTCAGCACCCAGCAAAGGAGCGTTACTGCCAGCACACAGCAAAGGAGCGTTACTGCCAGCACCTGACCCTCACAGGAAGCTTCATTGCCAGGATAATGAGCGGGACATATCGTCTTACCTCTGAGACGCGCCGCCATGACTTGCAAATTGTAACTTAATGCTTCACGCAACCCCCTTGTGTTCTTAGGAGACAAGGTTCATCTGCCGGATATCAAGTTTACCACACTAACTTCTTCAATATTTTAAAAGGAGGTTGTTTCCAAACTAATCGAATGACTCTATGTTAAGTGTGTGAACATTTAAATTCAACTAAATTAATTCTTCGGTTAATTGTTATGCTGTATCACAATTTTACTCTCTTTCACTTTATATATAAATCGAGCAACATAGATGTAAAATAACTTATTTTGATGTCATATGTTTTCAATATTATTATTTAAATTTATTTAGCAACATGATGCACACACTTATCACAAACTCACAAACACAGCGGCTGCCCATAATCTTGGTGGCATCAAAGGCTTTGACTAGCTATAATATGACTACGACGTTATCACGGTAAAATACAGCGTTTCATGAGCGTAGGAAGTAGACGGTGATGAGAGTTGCAGTCACAATAACACGCATACTACCGGCGTCTACACAACGTATTCTGCTGCACTCAAGCATGAAACAAAACCATGAGAGTGAGACCAAAGAATTATGTGCCCCACAAACCTTCAGGCTAATGAATACCCCTAGCAGGTGATATTAACTGGAAGTGAGAAATACTGTACCATAGGAAACAAAAATTACGATAATCTTCATGCTCATTAATAGAATACGCAGCTTTGCAATAAATTTGCAGAGTAGTAATTTTCGTCGTTTTTCTTGCTGTAAGGAGGATCGCTACTCAAGGCAAGAGATTTACCTCAGTGGTTTTCGAACAGCTGAATTACGCTGAAAACAAATTTCCAGAAAAAACAACAATCTCAATCGAGTATACATTGCAGTTCACGTAGATTAATTAAAGTCAACATTCGATTCGTTCAAAACATCTATTTCTGAGTAGTCAATAGAGCAAGCAAATTCAAGGGAAGATGAGATACGTCTAAATTTTTTGACGAGGAAACTAGATTCAACAGATCAATATAATAAAATAAATCCCTGTCATCAATTCATTAACTAGTAGCCAACACATGAGAAACACGACGGATTTTGACAATACAAACTCTCTATAACTTTAAATCCGACAGCTCTTGCAGCCATGCCACAATGCTAGCGGTAGCCAAGTGTATGTAGCAGATACGGCGTGAGTGTAAACATCTGCATCGAGCATACAACACGTTTCATGCTGATGTGTTAGCGTGTAGCCAATAAACTTTTCGGTTCAGTCAACATAAAATTTTCGCATTGTTTTTATTTTAATTCTGACAAAGCTGACGACAGACAGAAGGGCCTGTCGTTCAACTGGGTCGTGGCTCCTTAAAAATTTGGATAGACGACAGCTGGTCAGGCAGAGACGTACAGGCACAACTGGCCCACAGGGTATTTCTAAACAATGCACTCACTCATTGACGTACAGGCACAACTGGCACACAGGGTATTTCTAAACAATTCACTCACTCATTCAATGCTTAATTCCAGAGGAAGTTGAGACTAAACAGAGAAAATTGAAGTTATTCATAACATTCCATTGTCTTAATTTCAAAGCTACTTTTTTAATTAAATTTATTAGACGTGTATTTTATGTCAATAAACACGTAAATCGAACTATGAGTAACGAGCAGTCAAAAAGTGGGAACATATTTTTGGGGTACCCGGTAGACAATAAAATAAAATCCGAATAATAACTTCTGGGCTGCTGTGGGACCCGCAAAAACAGGAAAGAAGCGCCTGTCTCACAGCTTCCCTTGCACGCACCTCACAACAAGCAGTGCAGCAGGCGTCAGTGTTTGAGACGAGCTCGCCTTCTTTAAACTCACAAGGAACTTCACACTCACCTGTCAAAGAGAAATGATTACATTAGAACATGAATTTTAAACGAGCGTATTGAATAACCAACAGAATGAATGGTAAAAACTCTGTCAAATCGTTCATCCTAGAAGAAAAATAAAATAAATTATCTTACATTTAAGTGAACTAGAAAGTTCAGGCTCGGACCTGAACATGTGCATGTGCACATAACAGATGTACATGAACTCATAACATGGACACACAAGTTTTGCTTGAAAAAATCAATACCGAGATCCAATTCGCGGACGTGGGGTTCAACATCAAAAATTATGAAAACTGACGAGTAGATACGAGGTGCTGATTGGTCGACACCCACAATGAAATACCTGAGCAAGCTGGCCACGAAGCGAGACACTGAGACACCCTTAAGACAGCGAGACACTGGGACACCCCTTAACCCTCTAGCAACGAAAAGGACCATGCGGTCCTCTTTTACGGTCTTTGGGAGAATTGTTCTAATAATTAAACAGTGAACAATATGAGGTTGCTACTAGGTTTGAACGCGGCAGCATGTTACAGCGTCGTTCTTTTGGCTGCCTGGCTCTCAGCGTGCTTCATTGCATCGGTGTACAGACGGTCTTTGTGAGCTTAGACGTACAAACTAGAAAAAAAATTGGTCGCTAAAGGGTTAAGACAGCGAGACACTGGGACACCTTATTAAGACAGCGAGACACTGCGACACCCCTTAAGACAGCGAGACACTGGGACACCCCTTATTAAGACAGCGAGACACTGGGACACCCCTTATTAAGACAGCGAGACACTGGGACACCCCTTATTAAGACAGCGAGACACTGGGACACCCCTTAAGACAGTAAGACATCTCTCTAGACACCAATACACCTGATATCTGAGGAAGACACTTCATGAGGCACCAATACACCAGATATCTGAGCAAGACACTTTGCGAAACACATACGCCTCATAAGTGAACGAAACTCCCAGATATTGAAGGCAAATGATGAAAAGGAGTCTCACATGTAAATAGAAACTTAACAAGTATTTTCACAAGAGACTAAACAAACGAAGCTTGTAATACGTGCATGTTAACCTCGCTTAGATTGATACGATTACAAAAATATTCTCCTTTTCATAGAGAACTCGTAGACAAAATGATCACTAAAATATTGACTCCATAATTCACGTCAACACCACGCTTATTTTCAGTTGAAAATGCACATTTAAAAAAATATCTAAGAAACAAGTTTGATGAGGTATCTTTTTAAATTAAATGCGATGGGCTACATATAAAAAGGAAAATTTACACACTATAATGATTTCATTACTTTAAGTAGTGTAGGGTCTTTTTATTTTTCAACATAATCGCCAAAGTGGATACAGCCCGATGGCCCGATGTTCGGGCAATTGAACATGACCACTCCGATCGATGCTCCCGTCCAATGAGAGTTATGAAGTGTAATCCGTTTTCTGCAAGCAGAAAAACGTAGTGCTGCAGAATGAGCTAAGTGTACGATGATTACTTTATGCAGTGAAGGTAGTGTACGGAAATGGTGTAGAAAATGCAAAAAAGGGGCGAACTGATGTCCATGAAGCACGTGGACAAGGGTCATTAGTATACCACCAATTCACTTTAATCTCGAAGTGACATCCCAGAAATTAGGTACATAAAGCTCCAAAGAGACGAATATGTCCAAGTTCATTCAATAATTCAATTAAGAAGTAGTTGTAAAAATTGAGTTCATTGACTACTGCAAGTCAATATTAAAAACTAACTCGCTGAACTCATCAATCTCTCTCCTGAAGACCCAGCAATTAATTTTGGTCCGAGAAAAACCGTGTCCGTAGTGCATAAAACATTCGAGGAATTCGTCGCAGCTATAAAGCTTTCAAAGGAAATCATGTTGGACATTCTTTAATCTGTTGAACTACGTAAAAAGTTCGATTCATGGCAGCATTGGCGGTAAAAACAAGAGACAAAAAGCGAGTCTGTGAATGATTAGCGTTCATTTTACGCTAAGTTTGAGGTGATCTTTAGGTAATACTTAATTAGGGTGATGTGTAACGCTCAGTAACAGTGTGGGTTGTGCCCTAATTTCTGTACGCAATGCAAGTTGCATAAAATTATAGTCAGCTAGTTGCAGTTTCATCATTAATTAAAAATAATTACCATAACAAATGATAACAGTGCATGGAAGCCGGCTAAGTACAAAAAAAAGCTATTACGCATGATTTGAATATTTGTTGCTCTCTTGCTTGACCGCAGCGTCTATGAATATGATGTGGAACAGCGGAGCTATCCAATTATGATCAGACGTTAACGATCCAAGTTAGATGAGCTATCAACAAATAAATCATTGATAATTAAAACTTTGAGGCGGCACCGTACCATGCCTCCACTAGCATATGATCCAGAACCATCAAGTACTTGGTCGAATTGGTTGATTTGCAGCCAGTATATTAATTAGAAATTAATAAAATTAGAAAGTAAAAAATTAGAAGAAATTATGTTGGTCAAACTACGTGAAGTAGAGGAAGAAGAGACTTAGAATAGGGGTCAGCATACGACATTCTTTCATTTTATTAGCCTGAACAATTCAAGGAAAAAATGCAGCTCTTGTCTGTGTTTTATAAATTTCTTGGAAGAAAAAGTTTTCGTTGTTTTGTTGTCTTTGTTGAACAGATTTTCTGCCTAAATTTTTCTGTTTATCAGTTTGCCGTGAGGGCTCAAACAATTTAACATTAAAAATTACACTGGAAGCTTAAAAAAAAGATGTCAGGCCCGTCCGTCCAAGAAAAGGTTAAACCGAAGGAACCAGTTTCATAACATTATCTAGCCTTTATTTTAGACGAACTTGTTTAACAAATTAACTCTTTTCGGGACGTTCACTTAATCATTTTGTAAGGCAAATTTCTCCTACAAAAATAACAGAACTACCTAAATAAGAATTACCCATTAGCTTTCCCTCACATAGACTAGTTTCAATGTAAATCAAAATCCCTTGGATCACATATGCACACATTCGGAGGTACAATTCCCCCGATTCCATTGCGGTTATATGCCAACTTATGATGAGTAGCAATATAAAAAGGTTGAGAACTGTAAAAATGAAAGAAGCAAGCAACTATAAATACATATCTCTCACCTTACTACGAGGTGCCACAAAACAGGATTAGAGAGACTGGCTCGTAAAATTGTTAGCGCTAAACTGTACAAAGTTCATCCTATACCTCGAGTAACTTGAACATCAATACTGAGATCAGCTCGAAAAAAACACCATGTAAACATGGTAAAATAACAGTAAAAATGACACGGTAAAATAACATTGAAAATAACACGGTAAAATTACATTATAAAATAACACGGTAAAATAACTTTGTAAAATGACACGGTAAAATAACATTGAAAATAACACGGTAAAACTACATTATAAAATAAAACAGTAAAATGACACGGTAAAATAACATTGTAAAATGACACTAATATAAAATTGTGAAATGACACGGTAAAAACTGTTATAATATGGTAAAATAGCATGGTAATAATACTATGGTAACAATAACATGGCATTCCATTTCTCGAGTAACTTCAAAAACATCAAAACTGTGATCAGTCCTGAGAAAAACGTGGTAATAAAATGTCATTTAGAAATTATTTCAGTTTTTACAGAAGTAACTTGGTCAAACTGAGGTTGAAGTCAGAAGTTAATATTTCTGCAGAACATTGGTCAGAAATCTTTCAAAATTATCAAAACGATAAATTTAGTTCATTGACTTACAGAGGAATTCTCATGAACTTGAATAATTCTCCACCTTTGGTAGTGGTTAGGGTTTGATTCATAATATTAATCACATTGACTAACTTTCACTGCCCAAGGAGTTAAGAAACAGCTCAGCTGACAAACTGAAAGTGATGTCTATTTTTTCTATCAATATCCATATTAATTAGTAGTGCACAAATGCCCAGTATTTGTAGATCTGAGGCGAGTTATCTATTATACTCAACAGTAGTAATCTACATATAACTCAGTTACTGTC
>VCRD01002700.1:41685-57266 GCA_006783055.1 Trinorchestia longiramus
TGCGATTATTTTTTCGGTGAATAAAAAGTATCATGTACTCACACATTAATTCAGGATAAAATAAGAGATACTGTAGCAGTAATCAATGCATTGTAGCGAAGACCTTTTCATCCATTTTAAATGAACAAATATGCTAGTGTTTTTCGCCTTAAATCCCTATTCCTTTTCTCTCTATTTGTGGTTATTATGAAATTTTTCAAATATCCTTCGGATAAATTTCTTTTAAGTTCCTCTTCCAATTACTCGCAACTTCCAGCTGATCGGCACATCATTTTTATGCCGTCGTGGTATCGCGCAAAAATCATTTGGTAAATTCTCAGAACTTCTCGTCCCACCAGTGGCATCCTTGCTTAATTGGCGGCACGTTATTTATGTGAGCTTCTTTGGACCGTAATTGTGCTCTCTAGGAGGCTCGTTCTGACCAATAAAGCCAGATCTTACTTCAAAGCAATAGACCCTATGCTCAATGAAAGCTTTTCTCTGAAGCGTTGTAACATTCTTAAGTATGTACGTCTTATTTTTATAATAGAGCTTTACGTATTGCATCTCAGATTTAATTTACTGTTTACACTCAAAATCTAGAAACTGTCTATCTTTTACATCATTGAATAAGTTAGATTCCCAGTTGGGGTTAAAATTTCAGTGGTCAAGAAGCTACCACCATGTATTAGTTAGGGTTTGATACCACTAACCCTTAATGCCTTATCGTTGTCTGATTATAAACTCTGAGTGTTCGAACTCGTTCGTTCCTCAAGTCTCGTAACATGTTACATTTTAAGTAGTAATGCCCATCTACTTTGACAGTCCACATTCAGGGTGCGCCAACATAACTTCCTTTTTTCAAAGCAAAACTCATTTAAAAAAAGAAAGTTATGTTGTTGGACCCTGTACATGCATGGCCCGAAGAAAATACCTGCATGTCTTACACACATTGTGTTGTTAGAAACACAGTGCAGCGCCTAAAGTTTCATACGCTGATCCCTTTCAAAAATAAATATTTGAAGTTCTTATAAAGAATTCCTCATGAATTCAGATATTTTCGATGCGTACAAAACTCCGCATCATGCAGCGTCTAAGCTTTCATTTCAAAGATGCAGAATTCCAATATCACTCCGAAAAAATCCAATCTGGCCGAGTTCAAATATTACCTGATGCTTTATTGCACATAGAACATTTTCGTTAATGTCATGACTGGTTAATATTGACAAAATGTTGGGGAACGACTATTTGTCAAAAAGAAAGTGTGATAGAAATATCAAGGTTTTCATTGTCTGCAACAGTACAGCATAATACTTTTGATGGGTCCTTATTTTTTAATAAATTTATAGCGTAGTTGGATTTTTAAATGTCTGTTTTGAGGTAGGAAAACTGTGTCTGAATTATCAAAGTGATCAGTCAATTACTCGAATAGCACTGGACAATTAAACATTTATCTTCAGAAACCTCCAGCCTAGTAGGTTAAACATAAATGAAGACCGTAAATAATTAAAAAATTGGTCAGAGCTGTTCGAATAACTGTCTAATGATTTTAATAATTCAGACAGTTTTTTATCTCAAAATAAACATTGAAAAATCATGGGACCTTTCAAATTTTTGATAAAATGACAGCCATGTAATAGTACGTATGTACCAAAAAATTAATACAGTACATAGCCTCGTACTCATTAAGGAAACTATTTTTTATGCCGCATCAATAACTCTGTTTTATTCATAGTAGACTAGTAGACCCACACAGGAAAATTCACGTGTTCTACTGATTTTTTTCTGTTTGATTTGCCAATGAACTCGGGCTTTGCAAAGGAGTTTACACATTGACGGATGTGCCTTTGGTATCCACAATACAATGTTTACAATACATGTATACCCAACCGAATTTTCTCCTATCTAAATTCTTAAGAGCGCGACATAGAGATGAACCAAACAAGCAACAAAGTGTATATTATTATACTAGTGTCCCCAGCCGTCAAAAATGACGGCATAAATTTTCTGATAATACCCGTGCAATTAAAAATGATGGCAAATAGTTTTGGAACAATATTAACCAAAATTACATATAAGAACGCAATGCAATATATTTAGTTAAATATTATATATATATATATATACATATATATATATATATATATATATATATATATATATTTACAGAGGACAAACGTTTTAGTTCAGTATTTCTGTAATGACAACATTCCTAGTGAAAAGTAAGACGCTTAGTTTTCCACCAATGCAATTGACTCTGCAATTCGTATCACATTCGGGTACAGTGCACACGAATCATAGGGCAATACCCCGCCGAACTCGAGTATATAAGGCTCTGGATCTCTCTAATTTTTTCAAAAGTGACACAAAACATATAAATAAATAAATAAATATATAAATCTATCTATATATTAATACACTTACGACTATCGTACCTGTGCGTCACACCCTTCATTGCGGTATCTATTATACGGTTGGGGGTCGGGTCACGTTATATTACGTTACTTTGGGTTGGGAATTATTTTTATGAATGTTTTGGGTTTAGAATTTTTTTCCATTTATATTTTTCAAATGGTTTTAATTTTATATATTTTTTAAATTCCTTTTTGATGCTTTTAATTTTGTAAATTTTCATATGGTTTAATTTTTTTTTAATTTTTTAAATTTTTGGTATTTTGTCAGTTATTTGAATTTTTGAATTTTTTGAATTTTTTGAAATTTTTTAATTTTTTTAATTTTAAAAAGTGCTGCTAGCGTATCAGTGATACCGACAATACCTTACTTATGTGTGAACTTGTACTATGCAGCCCCATGAAATTGCGAATTTTTGAATGTGGCCCTTGCACTGAAAAGTTTGCCCACCCCTGATCTGAAACAATGGAGCAGAGAATAAGAGAACAAAGAGAAGCAGCAAGAGAGCGACAGAGAAGGAGCCGACAGCGCTTGCGAGAAGACGAAAGGCAAGCAACTCGTGATAGAAGCAGACTACGAATGCAACAGCGAAGGATGAATATGAGTCAGGAGGAGCGAGAATTGCATCTTCAAATCATGAGAAATAGAGATCAAGAAAGTCGAAATGATATGAATGATGTGGAGCGACAGCAATTTCTAGAAAACAGGAGAAACAGATACCAAGAAAGACGAAATGATACGAACAAGGTGGAGAGACGGCAATTTCTAGGAAATACGAGAAACAGAGACCATGAAAGAAGAAATAATAATAATATGGAACACTAGCTACATTGCACTGGAGCCATGGATGTCCGATATCAATCTTGCGGAGCTTTAAGCATCCTTCTCCCATCCTTCTTCCTTGCATTCTACAGCAGATTTTTAATTCTCATGTATGATAAATTGACTATAAGTAAGCTGCAATAAGTGACAAATTATATTTGCTATTTTATTTTTACTCTTTAGAAAGGTTGCGTTGAGTTAAATGGGTCTTCCATTATATATAGAATATACACATACACTCATGTCCTGTGTTACATTATAGTGGTTTCATTTAATTTTCTAGGATGGCATCAAAGTTGTTGGATCATATAATCAATGATTGTTAATTTATTCACTACCTGCAAAATCATGCTACTGAACTAACCACGAATTGTTCGCAGGTCCTGCTAGTAAATCTATAAACACACGACGGTCATTCTTAGTATTAGATAGTGGAATTTGCCACAATTTGTGAGTTATGATGATATTCATTTTAAAACCTAGATAGTTCCTGTGAAAATTTCACGGTTAGATTTGACTAATTTAAAACTATTGTAAATACGAATGTATTAAAGATTTACGATGAATTATTGTTTTTAAAGTGAATGAAAATTTTCGATGAATGCATACAGAGCTTCTATTCTGTCTCCTATCTATCGATAACATGACCTAGATAGTACCTGTGGAAATTCCACGGTTCAAAAAGGATGAAATTCAGGATCTATATTAATAAAATACAGTTTTTAGTTTTCCACGTGGTGCTACCGGAACTTGAATATTTTTTAATGACAACATAAAGAACTTCCATTTTGTATCTTATCTACCGATAACATGGCCTGCGTAGGAAAAGGAAGCTAATATATGGAGAAAATTATTTTATTTTATAGTACATAATCCGGCGGTTTTGCTATCCACAATATAATACAATGCTTGTAATCTACATATGTAATTGACTATGTATCTCCATCTCTCTCTCTCTCTCTCTCTCTCTCTTTCTCTCTCTCTCTCTGTATCTGTGTGTTTGTCCTATTACTTCCTATCTATAACTGAAGAAAAATTATTGAACTGAAATCAGAACAGGTATGCATGTATTACAAGCATTGTATTGTGGGTACCAAAGGCACCGGATCACTATAAAATACTCCATTTTTCTGTTATTAGGTTTCTTCTCTTACGCGGCCATGTTATTGGTAAATACGGTACAGAATGGAAGTTCTGTATATATTCATGAAAAACATTCAGATTATGGTAGTGCCACGGGTAAAACTAAAATACGTATTTTGTTTCACAGATCCTTAATTTTATCACTTTTAAACTAAGTTTTTTTGACGGATGCTATTAGGGCTATGTTATCGGTAGATAAAATAAAGAATGAAAGTTCTGTATATATTAATGAAAATCATTGATTTAAAACACAATAATTCTTCGTAAGTCTTAAATACAATCATCTTTAGAATCATTTCAAATTCTAAATCGTGGAATTTCCATGTGAACTTGCTAGTACATGTATACCCGTTTAGATTTCAGTTTTGTAATTTTTCTTCAGTAATAGATAGGAAATAATGGGACAGACACACACAGAGAGATGGAGAGAGAGAGAGAGATGAAGATACACTATCTATTATATAAGTAGAAGATGTGGATAAAGGAGAGTGGAATCATTTACTTGCACGGAGCTCGAAAAACACTGTACATATATGGCTTTATTAAGGAACATTTTTCGATATAAAATACAGGATTTTTGTATCAATGATACTGATCAACATTGTTTAAAGTGATGCACTTTAATATCAATCAGGGCTCAGAGGTGTTGAAACCTCCAAGGTCTGGGTCTGAAATAAAAAATATCACTGAAATATGATATACGACTTAACCCTTTAGCGACCAATTTTTTTTCTAGTTTGTACGTCTAAGCTCACAAAGACCGTCCGTACACTGATGCAATGAAGCACGCTGAGAGCCAGGCAGCCAAAAGAACGACGCTGTAACATGCCGCCGCGTTCAAACCTAGTAGCAACCTCATATTGCTCACTGTTTAACTATTAGAACAATTCTCCCAAAGACCGTTAAAGAAGACCGTATGGTCCTTTTCGTCGCTAAAGGGTTAAAAGTGCAGTGACTTCCCGTACACTTTGAATCCCACATGATTTTTGTTGTTGTTTGTAGTTTATTTGGTCCAGTCAACGAGCTCTTCTAACCCACTGGTGTAAAATAAGTTAAAACATCATGAATAAAGCAGTTTTTAAATGTTTTTATAGTGAATCATATCGTCAGCAATTTCATTTCAAATTCCATTGAAAGTTCTAAATTCATGTATGAGATCAACGTCTTTGATATTGCATTAATGAATTAAATTTCCTGTTATTTTCTTGTCTTCAAGTAACCACCTTTGCAGTTGCTTGCTAAGTACGGTTGCCATCACCGTCTGGAGCCGCCATGATGCGTCGTTCCGTTTCTTTTCACAAGGACCAGCACAGAAGACTTTTGTTTTTCCAGGGCGTTAGTTAGAGCCGAGCCTAGTCTCTATTGCACGGTTTCATTAAACTCCACATCCAAAAAAGTCATTTATTAAAAACATGCGTTATCTCTGATTAACAAATTCCAGAGCAAACCCGCGCTGCAAAAGTTACCCCGTTTTAGGGTGAAAAATTCTCCCCGATCCGGCTCCACTGTCAATTATGACTCATTCTTTATACGAACGAACGAGGTTCTATTTTTACAGTACGTCCGAACTCCATTTATTTTGTCCATGATAAAAACGAGGCCATGGAAATATTTTGAGCGGCCCCGAGGAGGATTAGGCAGTTATTTAACGGCTGGTTGTGGGACCACAAGGTGCGGAGACGGCCGCAAAATTTAAGGGACTTCGTCCCTCCTGTTTTCGAGCCAGAAAACCAGAGTGATTAGGTTGGTAATGAAAGGATCTCTTGGATGGAACTTTAGTGTAAGCCTGCCGGGGTAAATTAACTGGTGTTTGTTATAAAACAATATCCTAAAATCTAATTCGAAGTCAGGCATGTGTCTTGCTGTTAAATGTAATTTTAAAGTCATGTGCGTTAGTGGACAGTCTTTAATGACTTCTTTATGTAATTTCCAGTTCACACGGCTCTGTTCTCGTATTATGATTGAATAATTTTACTATGCATTAAAGAGTTGACAATCCTTTTAATACGTTCAAATTTTATCTTCCATAAAAATCCGATCTTCCTACCTAGGACAAAGTCACGCACTACTTCTGTCAATATAAAAAAACTGTACGTAGAAATAGTGGACTCTGTTTTGTATGGTTGGTGAGTGATGTATTTATGCTTGACGGCGTAATTTTCCGAGTTATTTGTATGGCTTCGCGCTCTGTAATATTGGGTGATAATAATGGAGCTCGCTTTTCGTGCCTGTTGATTTTGCACAATGTTTACCTAGATCTTAACAGCATAGCCAATACTAATAATAAAATAATAATAATAAAATAGTGGTTATAATAATGATTAAACAGTATTGGTAATAATATCCTTCATCTAACATATGTCTCGTACTGCACAACACGAATGTGTGATGCCTCACAGTGCTGTGAGGTACAAACTAACATAGCAAGAAACCATGACTTTTTGGCATAATATTAAAAGTGTTATAAAAAATAACACTCATAGTCTTCCATGATTCTTTTATACTTTCACATTACAAAAGAAAATTAAATCAATTAATTAATTTATCTTTTCGATTTTCAGCGACACAAATTTTGTTATAATCCAGAAAATATTTCAAAACAAAACAATGGCAGAACTGAAAGCCTTCAGTTATATCAAAAAAATATTTCCTCATTTTCTTCATACCATCTGGCAACACGAGATGTTGAAAGAAAATAACACGAAGACTTCATGTACGTTTTTAAACTAGACAGTTCGAGTGGAAATTCAACGATTTATTATAGATTAGACTAATATAAAACTGTTCTAAAGATGAATGTATTAAAAAATTACGACAAATTACTTTGTTTTAAATGAATGGTTTTCATTAATACATCAGGAATATCCATTATGTATCTTATTTACCAATAACTTGGCCCTGATAGTACCCGTTGAAATTACTTGGTTTAAAAGTAATAAAATTAAGGATTTATGAAATAAAACATATATTTTAGTTTTACCCGTGGTACTATCATCTACGTCTATAATAGACTATATATCTCGATCTCTCTTTGTATCTGTGTGTGTCTGTCCCATTACTTCCTCTCTATTACTGAAGAAAAATTATTGAACTGAAATTAAAACGAGTATGCATGTATTACATGCATTGTATTGTGGATACCAAAGGGGCAGATCACTATAAAATACTCAGTTGTTTCTGTTATTAGCTTCTATTTCTTACACGGCCATGTTATCAGTAGATAAGATGCAAAATAAAAGTTCTGTAGATATTGATGAAAAATATTCACGGGTTAAAGTGATAAATGTATTTTATTTCATATACCCTTAATGTTATCACTTTTAAAACAAGGAATACGTATTAACGGGTACTATCTGGGCCATGTTATCAGTAGATAAGATGCAGAAAGGTAGTTAGTTCTGAAAGAAACGATTACTGAATATTCATTTCAAACACAAAAATTCATTGTAAATCTTTAATGCACTCGTTTTTAATATAATTTCAAACTAGTTAAATCTAAATCGTGGAATTTTCACGGGAACTGTCTAGTAATCTGAATATTTTTCATGAATATATACAGAACTTCCATTTTGTACTGCATTTACTGATAACATGGCAGTGTAAAAGAAGAAAGCTAATAATGGAAAAAATTGAGTATTTTATAGTGATCAGGCCCTTTGGTATCTACAATACAATGCTTGTAATACATGCATACCCATTCTGATTTCTGTTCAATAACTTTTCTTCAGTAATAGATAGGAAGTAATGGGACGGACACACACAGATAGAGAGTGATGGAGATACATTGTCGATTATATACGTACGAGTATGTAGATGAGGCATATTATGCAACTCAAGGAATTACACACAGTCTTATGAAATATTCTAGAGTAAACAATATGGGAGATATACAAGTACAAATCTGTGCTACACTGGCGTGTCTCCTACTTTCTATTTTACACGTGTACAATTACTTTTTCCAATTTTATCTGCCATTTCAGGTAATCAGCTGAAAGAAATTCGAGTATTTTTCTGGTATATTTTGCCTCATTATTTCCCCCATGAATACCTGGACCACCAGGCCGGGTACCTGGACACTCACTAGTGAGTTGGAGAAGCTTATCAGTCACCTGTGCTGGGCAGCTCTGCTAGTCCCACGTGCCCTGCTAGTCCCACGTGCCCTGTTAGTCCCACGTGCCCTGCTAGTCCCACGTGCTGGGTAGTTTCACTAATTCCACGTGCTGTACAACTCGCACGAGAAGACAACAAAACTAGCACACTAATACAATTATTAAATTTTCTTGAGCAATTCTCCAGGGTGCGTTGTTTCCTTGTATTATTTTCTATGAGATTAGATAAATAATGCTTCGTAAATAAGGTGATCACTTGCTCTGTACTTTATACCAGCATCATTCCAATAATTTTTACCACCATTTGGCTTCTAGCTTTTTGAAAGTTTACTGAATTGATTTATTTCCGTGAATTTTACGTTCATCTTTATCTTCGACAACTTTCATTCGTAATAGTTTCCTTAACAGCGAAATATACACTCGTTCTTTATAGCTATTCTAGTAGTGAAGGTAATGATGTGGTCATCGGAATAAATTGAATCTCAATGTTAGTGATTTAAGGACTGAAACTTTCCGTCCCGCTTTATTTGCACAATCGTACAGAAACAAGTAAATGTTGGAGTGAAAAATTACTGTATCAAGCTGCTGATTAACGCACCTGCACCATCACGCACCTGCACCATCACGCACCTGCACCATCACACACCTGCACCATCACGCACCTGCATCATCACGCACCTGCATCATCACGCACCTGCACCATCACGAACCTTCTCCATCACGCACCTGCATCATCACGCACCTGCACCATCACGCAACTACACCATCCTGAATGAAAATTCTGTGTTTATTGCCCGTAATTCCGCAATTCTTGCTCCGCTGAGTTGCAGCAATTGCTGCGCGGGTAGCAGCTTGTGCCGCAAGAAGTTGTCTCAGATCTAATGACATCGTTCGCATGGAGTACCAAGACTCCCTGTAATGAGGGAAAATGAGGGGAAATGAGGGGAAATGAAGGTAACTTCGTAGAAGTCAGAGCAGGCAGCAGTAACAAAGAGGGCTAGGAGAGAGACCTCGTGCTCGTTGGGGCTCTAAAACCTCAGCAGTTTTTGTTCTATGGCGGTGACGGGATCTCTTTTGAGAGGATTCACCAAAAGTTTAGGGTCTAATGACTGGAGTGAGTCAGACCCCAGCCATGTTTAAAGCCTTGTACAGTTGTTGTTGTTTGTCTGCCTTGCTGCAGCCACGTTTGAAGCCTTGTACAGTTGTTGTTTTTCTGCCTAGCTGCAGCCACGTTTGAAGCCTTGTACAGTTGTTGTTGTTTTTCTGCCTCGCTGCAGCCACGTTTGAAACCTTGTACAGTTGTTGTTGTTTGTCTGCCTCGCGGCAGCCATGTTTGAAGCCTTGTACAGTTGTTGTTGTTTGTCTGCCTCACGGCAACCATGTTTGAAGCCTTGTACAGTTGTTGTTTGTTTGGCTCGCTGCAGCTCCAGGGCAAGGACGAACAAAGGTCCTTGGAAAATTTTACTAAAATAACGCATCGAATCAACGATGCTGAAATCTCTTATAACATTTTTTTATTGCGAGGGAAAATACGAGCAGTACTCTTTGACTACAACATATTTTAACTCGCTTTTTAACGTCTGTGGAGCAGGTAAAGTCTTCACTGTTGTACGGTTTGTATAATTCAACCTGAAAGATTCATTTCCATTCTTTTAACTAAATATCTGTAAGCACGGAAGTAGACTTTTCCATTCACTAAAGCAAGGGAAAAAGCACGAAAACTATCATAGTTATTTCCATACGAAAAAATACTGTAAAAATATATTTCCAGTCAATCTGAAGTCACTCAAAGAAATGAATCTCGGACAAGAGTACTATGAGGCCATGTCTTTTGTTCTGCGTGTGTGCGGGGGGGGGAGACTATATTATAATTCATTCATAAGTTTTCTGTGTGTACTTATCCCCAATGGATTTATGGTGTACCTGTTGATTTCCTTCATAAAGTCATTGCAATATTCAGTACCTGTTAATTTTCCTCATAGAGGTAACGCAATATTCAGTACCTGTTCATTTTCCTCGTAGAGGCAACTCAGTATTTAGTAGTTGTCGATTTTCTTCAAAAAGGCAACACAATATTTAGTAGCTGTTGATTTTCCTCAAAAAAGCAACTCAACCTTCGTTACAGGTCGTGCTTCTAAATAATGGAATTAAATTGAACAATTTATTTTCATAGGTAAATTGACTTATTAATCTGAGAAGCAGTTGTTCAGAATTACAAACTCAAGGGCAGTTGTTCAAAGACATGACTCCTGCAAAGCTCATGGACAGAAAATGCTGACGCTTATGCATGTTGTTTGTGCTGTGTGCTTGGAGATTTCAACTTCTCCTTAATGTAATTAAACTTTAGTGTAATTAAACCTTAGTCAATTTAAACTGATTACAACTTCTTAAACATCTTCTTAAACATGAAACATTAGCTTCAGGCACTGAGTAGTAGAAGTACATGTTCATTTAGTAGGGTTTCAATTTATATTTTCTTAGCAATTTTACCGTCATAATTCATCCACAAAAAACTATACACTGTTTCACAAACTTCTGAAAAAATCTAATTCGAGGATGAACGAAGGAGCCTCATTATGGAAACCAATGCAATTACATTTTTTAGCTCCCGCGTAGAAAGCTACCACACCTAAAGTATTACGCTACACAGAGTCCCAAATCCCTGCTTCCTAACGTCTACCAAAGAGGTTCCTGCCTCACATTAAAGTCTCGTGGACGGAAGCCGTGATCTGGCAGTGCACCTGTTCGTCCAATTTTCCTCAATGCTCTTCGTTACGGCCACAAAAGACCCAATAAAGTTTTACACAGGCGTGCCTGAGCATTGCGCTCCTGCACGCATACAGACGGCCGCTTCTGCCTTCATTTTTACGGCTTCTGACCGCTCGTAGAAATGTTTTTCTCCAGGTTACTCGTCCGTAATCTCTAGGGTATCTGTACTATGAGTACTGAATTATTTCTAGTGAGGGACTAACGAATGTAATCAGACATGATAAATTTTTTGAGGGAACGAGACTGATTTTCGGAAAAGCTGTTCTGAATTATTTAGGAAGCTCTTCATTTTTCCTGTTGAAGAATTAGTTTTAGTTAACAACACGCACTGTTTTTCATCATCTGAATTTTGGCTTGCTATTTGCGAGATTATTTTCTTCTGAATATGCTTTGTACAAATGTACATTTCCAACTACCTACATATAAGCACAATGATTAGTGATCATGTACTTTTCACTTACATGATCAAATACACCAAGGTACTGTACTATTCAAGCAGAAAAGTACCGCAAATTTTCATATGCATATAAGTAATTACGTATTAATTTATCGACTCACACGCATAATTTTATTAAGAAACGAGATTGCAGTGATGAACTGAAGCTCATGTGATTGTGACTTTCCATTTTGAGATAAATTTAAAATTTAAATTTACTATCATCTGACACGTGGATACTCCAGTGAATCGTGCAGGTAGATCAGCTAGTGATTCTTTCTGTTATTAGGTTATCAAACTATAAACTTATACTTAATTTTTAATAATTCATATACTGTAAGAAGGAAAATAATCCACCGTCTGTGATTACTGTACTCAACATTGATTATGTTAGCAAGAAGCATCCACTATAATTACAATAAATTAGAATTCCAATTTCCCGACCTATTTACTCCATAATATTGGACTTGGATGCTTACTGAAGGCCTTCATACGTCTTATGTACACGTTGCTAATTTTGATACAAATTTGGGAATGTTTAATTTGTTTGGTTGGGGCCTGTAAAAAATCATCGTACTAAAATATTACTGTCCAGAATCAATGATTTTGCACCCAAAGTTCAATTGGATATTTTCAATGAAATTAGTATCTTTTCTGAGTATCTAAATGAAACATATATCTTCATATTTTTTATCCGATAATTTGAGTTTTTTCTCTCCATGACCTGAGTTCAAAATCCTTCAAAAGAACAAACAAATACACCTTCACAAAGAAAATATATCCCACGTACAACCATTGAAACTTGAAGCACAAAGAAATTCTATTCCCTCATTTTTACCTGCAGAGAACAAAAATCATCTAAGAATAACAATTTCCTCAAAAGAAACAAGCTTGCTGGGTGGTGAATTTTCAAAAAATTAGTACGAAGCTTTAGAAAATTTTCTCGGACAGGAACACCTCTTCTCAATCATTCCATAATACCCGTTCTGAAATTTTCCATGAGAAGGGAAGCATGTGCGCTGAGGAAGTTTTACAACCACCCTTCCATAGGCCTGGAGCTGCCGCTCAGCTCTAATTCCTGAGCCGCTGCCATCAACTCCAGTTAAGTCTTGACAAAGCCTTTGAGTATTGCCAAGCTGGAGAGCTGCTGGAATAGTCTACGAGCAGTGCTTCAAAATGGCTGTTTTTATACTTTTGTGTAAACACTTCCGTCTTCAAGACGGTGGTATAGTTTCCCTTCTTTCCTCTTATACTTTTGTAGACCACTTGTATGTGTTTGTTTGTCAAAAATTTAAGCAATAATTTTTTGTACTCGGGTAATTCTACAGATATTTTTCTCGTACACCAATCTGTTCCTGAAATGTCATCCAATTTCTTTTGCTCGGCACTCAAATATCTCTTATTTTTCTTATTCCATTTTGAAATAGATCCAGCGTCTTAAATTAAATAATGCTATTCGAGTAACTTGTTTTTCAATAAATAAAATCTGGCTTAATCTGCTGTTGTTTTCATTAAAAAAACTGGCCGAAATGAATATGCTCATTTGACAATTATATACAGATTTAGTGTCAATAGATCTGTACATAATATCAGTGCTCTACAACCTATCAGGTTGTAACGAAACTTATGGCCATATTTGAATTATAATTCTAGAGCATCATTACATCAATTTAACTTATTAAAGATAAATTACATATGTAGTCATTTAAATCGCTAAAATAAAGTTTCTTCTTTCGAATTTTGTTAAAATTATTATAATAAAAACTATTGTTGTCTCAAATGTACAACCCAGGTAAAGAACACATTAGACAAGTTTTACTGTATGAATTTCAAAAGAGCAATACAGCTATTTTAGCAGCAAGATTCCTCAAAGACACTTGTGGAAATGATGTGGGCCATTCTGAGAAATTGCAGGCTGTCATTGATGAAAGTCTTACCAGTACGACTAGAGAACTGAGCAAGGAGTTTGTCATCATTTCACGATATATATTCATATGGCTCACATCAATCAATGAAAGCCTGCAATTCCTCAGAATTGAGTCCTTTGGAGTGTCCTTTTCTTGGTTCGCCCTTCAGACTGAAGTCACCCTTTTTGAAACGTGAAAACTATCTTTAACAGGTCTTTTCATTCACCACATCATTTGAACAAGTGTCTTTGAGAGATCTTGTTGCTGGAATTGTTGTATTGCCGTTTTGAAATTCATATAGTGAAGTATGCCTAATGTCAACAACACATTTCATTATCATAAATTTGGTAAAATCTGAGTAAGAAATAACATTTTAGTAATGTAGATGGCTAAACATGTGTCATGTGATGATGCCCTAACATTATAATGCAAAAAATGGACAGGACTTTTGTTACAATCTGATACAAAAAAAATATGAATACCTAACATTTTGGACAGAGAAACTAATGTTTCTCTGATTTTTGAAGTCGCCGTATACATACATGTATTAAACGAAAACTTTTGAGATCGTCTTTATTTGTCGCTTTTCAGTCAATCTTAAAATATCATACTAGAACACACGATAATATTTATTATTATTATTGTAGCGATCGTTGCTGTTGTGGTTGCGGCTATTTTTGTTGTAGTTGTTCTGTAAAATGTTTTCGTTACCCAAAAATATCTCGTCCACTATCAGTTTATCTCACGCGATCATTTTCCAAAAAAAGGGAAATTTTGAGGCCTGCAGGGTCTCTCAAAACATACAACGCTCCAACACTACCAAGCCACTCACTGCTGTATGCACTAGATTTATGACCGGCCTTCGTCCAACGAGCGCAGCACAATGATCGATTTATGGTCTATAATATGGGAGACTAACCCTGAGTCTGAGCTCTGCCTATTCATCAGATGGAGGAAGCCCTCTTCATCATTCCAGAGAGACAACTTCCGGCCACTCGAACCGACGTACTTCCCTGCGTGCTTCTGCGAACGACGTCTTGCGTATTAGGTATCCATTTTTCCTGAAAAATGAGGACGGTCCTAAAAATAGGGAAATTCTGGAAACATTTTTCGAATTTTTGGCTATTTTTATTGGTTACCTAGCTTCGTTAGTATGAATTTTTTTATGTCCTATGAAGTGGTTTCGAGAGGGCATTTGACACCCAACGGAGCACAAAAAATTTCACCTGCAGTTTCCATCAACGTATTTTCATTCTGGTATACGAAATGTTTTTTTTAAAGTCGGAACGATACGCGTGTAGAATTATGAATTAATTTCATTCACGCAAAAAAACACTTATTGAGGTAAACAATTGGGTAAACAATTATTACCCAAAAATTTTGCTCTAATTAATATTTGTTCGTTCGCATATCAATTCATCTATCAAGGACTTACGAAAAAAATTACAGAATTACAAAGGGTTTTCAAAAATCCCTTCTCGTTACCCAGCTCAACACAATTAAAAATAGCAAACAGAAATCAAAACGGGCGATTAAAAACAAGTCCTCGATGTCGCTCTTCGAGTCGCAATACGTTCCAGTTTCAGCGAGCGCCACTTGAAAAAAGTCTTGGAATAAGTCATCGCCTCTTGGACTCGAGTGAGATCTTTGAATCATACATTCTGGTCGGGAATCGAATTGTTCGAGAAGAACTAATGGAAAGGTAAACTGGGAAGGAAACTGTCCAAACACGGAGCCTCCTCGAGCTCGCAGACCGAAAATAATAATTCTGCTACAGCGCTCTAAAAACAGGGGCGATTTATCCAGGGGGTGGAATATTGATACAGTAAAATGAACGTAGGATGTTGAACAATACGCTACTTTCTTGTTTTGAGTCATGGTTCTTGAGAACAGTTGTATGGGTAGCAAAATCATCGAGTAATTCCAGATCAACTACATCATAGAGGCACAAATTGAAGTCAGAGCTACGTCACCATGCAGGCACAAATTGAAGTCAGAGCTACT
>VCRD01002700.1:57407-78936 GCA_006783055.1 Trinorchestia longiramus
CATGCAGGCACAAATTGAAGTCACAGCTACTTCACCATGCAGGCACAAATTGAAGTCACAGCTACTTCACCATGCAGGCACAAATTGAAGTCACAGCTGGTACACCATGCAGGCACAAATTGAAGTCACAGCTGGTACACCACGAATTCACAAATAGTTACAGATTTATTCATTCGTATTATCATAGACCTTCGTTGTGCAGGAGCTGTGCTGTGCAACTTGTGCATTAGACAACTGCCTCGTATTTCCAGCTCTAAATTCTCGAAAAATGAATGACGAAATTTACGAAAATATTTTTTACATAAAATCGATGAGCTTTGTTAACTTTTTATAAAACATCTTTTTTAAGCCAGAATCTGTTACAAGAATTAATTTACCAGTCCTCAGTTCTTAATGTTACTTGGCACCAAAAATGGATATTATAGAGGGTAAAAATTTATATAAGTCAAAATAGAAAATTTTGTGCAAATAATTGGTTCAGAAATGGATACCCTACTAAGGCGAGGCACTTAGTTATTATAAGGGTAAAACTGTAGCCCGAAAAAAAATTTCAAAACTTAAATTGGCTCTGATGTGCATCAATCAGAACACATATTTCTAATCACGAGAGATTCCACAGGTCACTGCCAAAGCAGAATTTCAATTCCATGAACGATGACAGATTTTGACTCATTTTAAATCGTACGAAGAACTTCGTTTTAAAATTAACCATGGAATACATTCAAATTACGAATGTTCACATAATTTACTGCAAATTGTCATAGGTCATAGAGGATTGATCCTAAAACTGCAAAACTTCAAACAAAATAAAAATTGAAAAATTGTTGATTTGATTTATGAGATGAAAATTTTTATCTAAGCTGTAGATAATTAATTATTTAGTGAATAATCATGTGAGAAATGGAAAGTAATCGTGCCAGTAAGTTCCTACAATAACCTTAGTTTCTTTCTTCAGAGCCTTGTGCTCAAAAGGACATGTATGCTGCCAAGAAGAAAGTTGTTCTGGGTTCGAGACCGCATAGCTACGCAATTGCTTCCCAAAAAAACTAAACAAACTTCCCCAAGAGAGGTCATAAAAAAGTTTTAAATTTAACAAACTCATCTCTTCGACAGTCACACCTCATGAGAGAAAAAAACGCTTAGTCTCTTCTATTTTGACTTCCAAGCTTCATTACACAGCCACTATCATGATGACAGCTACCATTGTTTTGTGACTACCATGTTTCATACCACAGCTACCATCCTCATAACAGCTACCATTGTTTTGTGACTACCATGTTTCATACCACAGCTACCATCCTCATAACAGCTACCATTGTTTTGTGACTACCATGTTTCATACCACAGCTACCATCCTCATAACAGCTATCATTGTTTTGTGACTACCATGTTTCATACCACAGCTACCATCCTCATAACAGCTACCATTGTTTTGTGACTACCATGTTTCATACCACAGCTACCATCCTCATAACAGCTACCATTGTTTTGTGACTACCATGTTTCATATCAAAGCTACCATCCTCATAACAGCTACCATTGTTTTGTGGCTACTATGTTTCATAATACATGCACCATCCTCAAAATAGCTATCATAGTTTTGTGATTAATATGCTCCATAATACAACTACCGTACAATACAACCATACTACATAAAATAGTGATAATTTTTTATATTGAAAAATTTCGCTCATTATTGCTAGACGAGCCTCTCTCAGTATCTTCTTGTGTTCAGTACCGTGTAAGGAATGTCCAAGAATCCGTCCTCTCGTCTCATCAGTTGAGCTTTAAATTAGGCCGAGTTCGAGGATGTATGCCTGGCCAATATCGGCGAATTTTGCATCATTTCTTTCATTCCAATGCATTCAGTTTCGAGACGGAAAATTCCGCAGATATCACCTGTCCATACGAGAAAAGATTTACGGAAGAATGTCCACTCATTTTGTCAGACCTGTATCTTCAACTGTGATGTGAGACTGGACTGCAATGTGAGGCAGACAAGCCTGCTGTGAGACTAGGCTGCAATGTGAGGCAGACAAGCCTGCTGTGAGACTAGACTGCAATGTGAGGCAGACAATCCTGCTGTGGGACTGGACTGCAATGTGAGGCAGACAAGCCTGCTGTGAGACTAGACTGCAATGTGGGGCAGACACACCTGCTGTGAGACTGGACTGCAATGTGAGGCAGACACACCTGCTGTGAGACTGGACTGCAATGTGAGGCACTGCTGTGAGACTGGACTGCAATGTGAGGCACTGCTGTGAGACTGGACTGCAATGTGAGGCAGACACAGCTGCTGTGAGACTGAAGGTTGTTTTTCACTAAAGCTATAAAAGTGAGACAGTGGATTCTTATTTTTCAGACTATAATGTCACATAATTTTGATGTCAGTGCCAGCATATTTCGGAATGAAAATTTCTGGGCTTGCGCTATTTACCTTCGATTTTATTACTTAGCAAAATCTTATAGTCTAGAAAAATTTTCAAAAAGGGCTACTTCACTGCTAAGTTTTTAGAGTCACACTCAAACCTCGATATTTTCACGCTCATTACATGCATGATTCGCTAATTGTAGTGCTTTTCATAGCATTTCTTCAGGATTTTAGAATAGAATAGAATAGAATGAGGCTATAGGAACGAACCTTCGGGCCCATTCTTGGGTCGGATAATTACTTCGATAATTATTCGGTTGTTTTACCCAAGTCCCATGCCGTATTACTAGCCGCGTCAACCATGTCGGCAGCGGGATTCGAACCCGGGTCTTTCTGCAAGCAGATTCGCTCACCAGTCGACCAAGCTGGTGATAAATTTGGTGGCTGGTGAGTTATTTATTTCAGTTGTGCCCGATATTAATTTTATTTTTATGACGTTTTTCTGTAAATATAAACTCTTCAAATGTTAAATTATGACTTTAATCATGACAAATAACGAGGCTTGAGTGTGTTGGCCACTCGCTCTTCATCTAAAACATGGGTCTTCTTTTCAATTTTTTTTGAAGTGGCAGGGTATCTACGAGGATGACAACCCTCCAATGGAGGTCTAAAGTTAAAATTCTTGTTGAGGTAAAAAGTTACGGCATCTTACACTCCAACAAATGTTTTTATTCGCAGCGTGAAACGATGCAATTGCACAAACAAGCCCAAAAGTTGGAATCTTTGATCGCTGACTGTGGTTGCAATATGGACGATCAGATGATGGTCGACCAAAGCATAAACAAAGTTATGCTGAAACTCTTGTCAGTTTCTGGGTTAGCGAATTCATTCATCATTGAAAACTAGATAATGACTTTCGCTCAAGAATAAGCTTTTTCAACAGTTCAAGAATGTTTTCGAAAGTTCATGAACTCTGTTAAAAATTGAACAACATTTTAAAAAATTTAGAACATTTTTAAATTTTTTAGATAATTTTTGTGATAGCTTAAGAACTATTTGAAAGCGCAGAGACTTTTTTGGCTGCTCTATACAATTGATTTGTTTACCGATAACTTGAAAAAATTAAAAGCTTGCAATGATCGTTTAATATATGAAAATTTCTACTCTAAACAATAATGTTTATGCGTTCAACCCGCAAGTGTTCAGTTGTTCAGATGTACAGAAACATGTGTAACTATGGGCTGATGCACCAGCATTTTCTGCAAATAATTACGAGATTTGAATTAAAAGAACAGAAATTGACGTCAAATTTGTAGTAGTTGACTAGAGAGTTGAATGAAATTTGTTGTTTATTTTCATACTCAAAATTAAGAATTTGATTGCAGCAATCATCACAATTTATTGCAGAGGCAAAACATGAGTACATACATGATGCAAACTGTTGTTTTTGCCCGGATTGTAACAGTCAATGCAAGTTTATTCGAGGGACAGTGATATCCTAACCCTGAGACAGTCTTGTGACGGTTAATATCCTAGTCTTGTGACAGGTAATATCCTAGTCTTGTGACAGTAATATTCTAGTTTGTGATAAGCAATATCTTACACTTATGACAATTACGTCGTTGGTGATATCTCATTCTTGTGACAATCTTGTGACAGGCAACATCCTTCTTGTAACAGGCAACATCCTCCTTGTGACAGGCAACATCTTCCTTATTACAGGCAACATTTTTATCAAAAACATCCTACTTGTGACAGGCAAGATCTTCCTTATGACAGGAAACATTTGTATCTAAAACATCCTACTTGTGACAGGCAACATCCTCCTTGTGACAGGCAAGATCTTCCTTATGACAGGAAACATTTGTATCTAAAACATCCTACTTGTGACAGGCAACATCCTCCTTGTGACAGGCAATATCTTCAGGTAACATTTGTATCTAAAACATCCTACTTGTGACAAACAACATCCTACATGTGTTAGGCAACATCCTACGTGTGACAGGCAACATATTACTTGTGACAGGCAACATCTTCCTTATGACAGGTAACATTTGTATCTAAAACATCCTACTTGTGACAAACAACATCCTACATGTGTTAGGCAACATCCTACGTGTGACAGGCAACATCTTACTTGTGACAGGCAATATCCTACTCGTGACAAGCAATATCTTACTTTTGACAAACAACATCCTACTTGTGACAGGCAACATCCTACTTGTGGCAGGTAACATCCTACTTGTGACAAGCAACATCTTACTCGTGACAGGCAACATCCTACTTGTGGCAGGTAACATCCTACTTGTGACAGGCAACATCCTACTCGTGACAGGCAACATCCTACTTGTGGCAGGTAACATCCTACTCGTGACAGGCAACATCCTACTTGTGACAGGCTACATGATACTTGTGACACGCAACATCCTACTTATTACAGATAACATCCTACTTGTGACGGGAAACATCCTACTTGTGACAGGCTTTCGGTGCCTAGGTGCTTAGTTTCCTGCTCTCCTTCTGCCTCCTGCAGATTTCCTAATCCATGTCCTCCTCCTGCCTCCTGCAGATTTCTTGCTCCATGTCCTCCTTCTGCCTCCTGCAGATTTCCTAATCCATGTCCTCCTGCCTCCTGCAGATTTCTTGCTCCATGTTCTCCTTCCGCCTCCCAGTCATATTTTCACGCGCTGTTTCCACATCTTACCGCCATTCCAGGAAATTATTCTTTTTTGTTCGTGTCTATGATCCCAACACTTAAGTCACGACAGGCTTGACTCTATTATGCAAATTAACAGAGAGCCTGGTATAAAAGCTGTTTGTTTTAGAAAAAGGTTTGTCCCCGATAACATTAAAGTTTATTTTCACTTTTTTGTTGCATTCAAGTTGTTTATGGAAAACTCTATCCATGTTTTCGATTTTTTAAAGATTATTTTTCGCCAGAGATCTTTGAAAATCTTGAACGATTTTCTGTTCTTCTCTTTGAGTTAAAAGAAACGTTTTTACTCTGCTTTACTCGACGCACACATTGACGCAATTAACTATCATTTTCAATTAATTTTTTGTTCTAATGGCGATAATTAAATAAACAGCCTCAATATCAGCAATTGGTTTTTTCACTGAACATACGTAGGTAACAAAATGTGTGGTCTGCAATGTTGTCTGCCTATTTTATGTAATGTGTAACATAGGCTTTCTATCTAATGAAGTCTGCTACGTTGTCTTCCACATCAACGAAATGGGAATTCTAGAACGTAGACTTCAAAGAACTACTATAGATATATTTCATTCATGCAAGAATGAATACAATAACACAATATATACAAGTTACGAATAGAATGGCTCGATTAGATCAACATACGAATTATTGCTGTAGGACCTCCATTTAAGTGAACTGTATAACTGAGTACACGAAATACTGTAACGAAAACCGTGTATACAGCAGCTCAAACTACACTAACTAAAGATTATTATTGCTCCCAATACTAATAATCATTTTCTAGCCGATATTTATACCACGATCATATATTCCAGATTCTTCGTCCTTTTCTAAGCTACATAAAATATACATAAAACATATTGAATTATGTTTATAAAGCCTATTGTTTACAATCTTTTCGTGCACGGGCTGCGTGTTGCTGTAAAATTATTTCGATTGGATTAGCATTCTAGCTCTGTGCGTGATTTCCATGTGTTGGTTTGGCTCTTCTTGAAACAAACGAAAAAGTACATGAATGTTGCTTAAGTTACATAGCTTGTCCTGTTGTATGTATACCATGATGAGCAAAATAATACAACACGTTGATTGAATCGCCAGATTGCACATTCATATACCACGTAGAATTACGAAAATTTGACTAAATATAAAAAATAGTATAAAAAGGTTAATAATATATCTAAAACCCACAAATATTTAATAGAAAAAAATACATAGCAACATTTATAATAAATCTGTGGACAAAAGTTTACAATACCCGACTTTTTTCTCGACATTATACATGAAAATTATTGTAGGATTATTTCAGAATATTCTAATACATTCTATTAATTGGCAACCGAACTTTCGTCAGCATTCATCTCTAATAACGTGTCATTGGTACAGCAGCTCTCGTTTTGAAACGTCGTAAGCATGGGTATGAATAAGGACATCAGCCAAGATCTTCGCGAACGCATTGTGGAGCTCCATAATGAAGGTTGGGATATCAGAAAATAGGTGCACAACTGTGTGTTCCTATAGCCTCAGTTGGTATCATAATACGTAAGTGGAAATGCCAGAATACGACTCTCAGCAAGCTTCGAACTGGCCGTCATTGGAAGATTAACGACCGTGCTGCTCGAAAATCGGTCCGAACAGTAGTGCAGAGGCCTCAAACTTCTCGTGAAGAATTGAAGGATAATCTCAAAGCATCTCAAACACACGATCAACAGGGCACTACGCCGTGAAGGTCTTCTCTCCCGCACCCCTCATAGGATACCTCATCTCCAAAAATGTCAAGTCAAGTCCAGGCTAAAGTATGCCAACGACCATTTGAACAAGCTAGCAGTGTTTTGGAACTCAGTACTGTGGTCAGATGAAACCAAAATCGAACTATTTGGGAGAAAAGCACAAACCATCTTTGGAGGCAACAAAACGAAGAGTATAAACCAAAGTGCACCGTACCCACTGTTAAGTTTGGAGGTGGCTCAATCATGGTGTGGGGTTGTTTCAGCTCATCAGGGGTGGATATACTTCACATCATTGAAGGAACCATGAATGGCAGGAAATATTGTGAAACATTGGAAGAGCAACTCCTGCTTTCAGCTCGTCTGTTAAAATTGAAACGTGAATGAAAATTCCAACAAGACAACGATTCAAAACATACTGCAAACAAAATCAAGGAGTGGTTGAGGATGGAGAAGATAAACATTTTAGAATAACCAAGTCAATTCTCGGACATGAATCCAATCGAAAACTTATGGAGGGAATTGGAATTAAAGATTCAGAAGAGAGGTCCCAATAACATCACTGAACTCAAAGAAATTTGCATTGAAGAATGGAATAAGATTACGCCCGAAACTTGTAAAAGGCTGATCGTGAACTACTATAAACGTCTCGAAGCCATAATTAATAATAAGGGCTATGCAACGAAGGATTAATGTATGTATATCTTGATATATGTTGTAAACTTTTGTTCACGTATTTATTATACATGTTCCTATATATTTTTTCTCTTAAACATTTGTAAGTTTTAGATACATTATTAACCTTTTTATACTATTGTTTATATATAGTTCAATTTTCGTAATTGTACGTGGTCTATAAATGTGCAATCTAGCGATTTAATCAACCTGTTATATTATTTTGCTCCTCACGGTATATTAAACACCACGAATGTGTTTGTGTTGAAGTAAATCATGTACGATACAAGATTAAATCCCTGTACTGCAAACACATATTTTTGAAAGCAGCTTTGGGTTTAAAATTATTGTATGATAGTTCACATGCTGTGTGTTAATATGTGGAGCAATTTTATGCGTTGTATCAACTAGGAAATGTAGCTTGCTGTACGCAAAAACGAATCGCCTAAATGTTGAATTCCCCACGACAAAAGAAATACTTTTTAAACAGCTTATTTATCCTCATCAAGCACAAGCATTCCAGCATTCCAGTGCGTCAGAGTGACGAGCAAAAAAGATGCAAAACTGACGAGAGACTTCCAAAGATTTCTGAACCCTGAATTAATTACCCACATTGCTTTTCGGAGGAAAAATGGTTTCAACCTGCAATCATAAATTGCCCCATTCATTCTAAAATGTTAAGCGTCAAAAACATGGATAATAAAAGAACTTAATCTAGCAATCGTCATGGATAACGAAAAAAGATTAACTGAGAACACAATTTTTCTTATTAAAAATATCGACTTTTGAAATTTTTAGGTTCTTTCATGTTGATTATTCTGTCAGACTAACTCTCTCTCAGGTTGACTAGTCTGTCAAATTGTCTGTTCCGTCAAATGGGGGTCCTGTCCCATTAACTGTGCTGTCAAATTGCCTATTCTGTCAAACTGGCCATTCTGTTAAATTGGCACTCCTGCCAAATTGACTTTCTGGCAACATTGATGCTCTGTCAAATTGACGGAGTTGACTGTGCACATTACGGAAACAGAAGCTGACAAAGGGCTTGTGTTCAACGAAACATTTTAAATTAAATGTTGAAGTGAACGTCATTCTATTTGATTACAACCGAACAGAAACAGACGGTCAGTGACAACTGTTGTGGTCGCCTAAATGGGTTGGTGTTTGTAATAAATTTCCGTCAACAAAACTTTTACACATCCATAAAATTAGACCAGCATTTGGCGTCCCATCAGAAAACCTAAAAAAATCGTCAATTATTTTGTAATAAACTATTACTTAACAATTTCTTTTAGAAAACATGGATAGCTTTTCAACCAATTGAAGGGCAAGAACACTTAGCTAAGTGCGGTGTAATTGTTTGACGGTTAACCGAGTACATGTTTTTGCTCTTCAATTTTTCTGCTAGAACTCACAGCCTTGAGAGCAACGCCAGCCTTCGCTGTTGCTGCTCCTACAATAAATGCATTGCGAGGGCGCACACAGCCTGGCACTGCTCCAATGTGTCTCCAGCAGCTCATCTGATAAAAATTGCACACGGAACACGGATACAAGACACTTTATGCAGACATTTGTTACATGATATCCTTGTTGTCTGCCGTCTACAACACAGTCCGTTTATTTTGTGTAGTTTGCCACACAATACGCCTATTTTGTTAAGACTGCTACACACTCCGCCTATTTTGTTAAGACTGCTACACACATCTGCTACACAGTTAGCCTATTTTGTGTTGTCTACTACACAGTCCGCCTATTTTGAGTAGTTTGCTATACAGTCCGCCTATTTTGTGTGATCTGCTACACAGTTTGCCTATTTTGTTATTTTGTGTTGCCTGCTACACAGTCCACCTATTTTATGTGTCAGCTGCTACACAGTCCTCTTATTTTGTGTAGTTTCCTAAGTAATCTTTCTATTCACACAAGTATGAGGGCCAGAATGTACACTTCTGAGAACTGTTCATTCTCATGAGAATGAGTTAGATTGCAGCAGCGGAGGAGATGCTGGAAACAGATTCGCAATTTGTTGTGTTGTTGCAAAGGTTACTTCACGTGTGAGATATCTAGGAACTGATTCATGTGTTCATGATTAACTATGCAAATTTTTGTAAAACAAATGTAGTGCACCGAGCAATCGCTTCAATTCAACATTCTCAAGTGTTGCGTGGATTCTGAGGTAATTCAAGATTCATTTTTTCGTTTTTGAAAGAAAAGAAACAAATACGGAAATGAGTGATTTTAGTTGTATGTGTTCTAAGGAAATTCGATGGCAATTTTTTTAACAATGGAAAAAAATACATGAATAGAAGCAGAAGAGCTTACAGTCTTTTCTGGATAACGATAACGATTCTCAAATATTCCGGTCTTTAAATACTTTATGTTTGATGGAATATTCATTCTTTGATGATGGGTAGAATGCAAATTTACCCTAAAAATATGTTTAACATACGTAATGACATATGTTGAAATATTGAAAATGACAGCAGATTATGTATTGTTCATTTATTTAATACCCCTTTTCGATAAAAAAGAAGCGTTCTTGACATCATCGAAGTCTTATCTCGATATAAAAGTCATTTGGAATGAACAACTCGAAAAAAACATCACAAGGAAAAAGGAAATTAAAAATTTGTCTCGTACTAGAAACAAAGTTAAACTTCTGGAAACAGAACATCAGAACAGTCGCTCTTAATTGGAGCGATTTAGATGCGATATTCACGTGCAATATCCCTGTGTAACATCCACGTGCAATATTCACGTGCAATATCCGCGGGCAAGATCTACAAACAACATTCAAGTTCAACATTCACGTGTGTTAACCACGTGCAATATCCACAACCGACGTTACGCGACGTTTAATAACCCCCGTGTAATATCCACGTGTAATACCTATGAGTGACAACCACGTGTTACTCGTATATCCAGTAGCGGTATCCACGGGTGCCAGCCGTGCACGATTTCCACTCAATTTTCACGTACTACATCCAGGCTGGACATCTACGTGTAATACTCACCGTTTGCTTGTTTTTCTAAACTATGCCTGGAACCGCCCTCGCGGCGCAACACAGAACATTTATATTACAAGTACAACACTTGACAGAAGTTGATCGAGCGGAAACTAGCTTCGAGCAAATGAGGAAACTCCTCAAAGACCTCGCTCCTTTGACCGGCCAACCAACGGCGTCCAAAATGTTCGCCACCGGTCTTCAGTTTCCTGCTTCAGTACTTGATGAAACTCACGGTCCAGTGCTTGAAATAACTCACACTGTCTCACTGTCTCATGTAATTCTCACAGTTCAACACTTGATGAAACTCACGGTCCAGTGCTTGAAATAACTCACAGTCTCACTGTCTCATGTAATTCGCACAGTTCAACACTTAATGAAACTCACGGTCCAGTGCTTGAAATAACTCACAGTCTCACTGTCTCATGTAATTCGCACAGTTCAACACTTAATGAAACTCACGGTCCAGTGCTTGATGTTATTCACACTTCAAAAGTTGAACAAAACAGCCGTGAGCGATGCACTTTCTTAATGAAACTCTTGGTCCAGTGCTTCATATAAATTGCTAATATTGGAATAACAAATATTGTCGTATTTGATGAAAATCGTGATTAGTGCCAGATGAAACTCTTCTTCCCCTCAACATTTAATGACAGCTATCCAAATTTCCCCCTCTAGTAACTCAAGTCTCAGAGCTTGATGAAATTGAAAGTTGTATCAGTATAAGACAATTGTAGACAGCGTTTAAGTACTTTGTAATAGTAGCTACTGTTTATCTTTTCATGAAAAATTCATTGTTCAGTACTTAATGAAATTATTTTACCATTTTGCCTTTTGAACCACCATTTATTCAACTTCTAATGCATATGAATTGCTATTTACGATTTCAGAAAATTACATGTTCACTTACTAATTAAATAAATAGCTCTCATTTAACCTTAACCACTTATAATGATCACAGCAGTATATTTCTTGGAATAATGAAGAAAAAAATATCTCTCCAAATGCCAATGTGTGTGCATACATTTTACGGGAAACTTGCCACTCTCAATGAGGACGAATATTTTTCTGCTGTCAACGTGCAGCAATCATTTTTAATTTTCTGTTGCCAACGTGCAGGAATCCTCATCACGATTCAGTTTCCATCCTGTTTGAATCCTCAATTTTCTGTTGCCAACGTGCAGAAATCCTGCAATCTTTCTTGTTGTTAATGTAAAGAAACTCTGTTTCTGCAAATGTATTTTTGCTTCAGAGATATCAGAACTCAGAGAGAGCCTCTTAGTATTCCTGGAAATTAGTGACTAATGTCTTCCAAGAGTCCCTTGGAAAATCACTTATTTCTGCTCATCCACGGGGACACAAATATTTTAGTTGTCACTTCGTGCATTGTATTACTATTTTAACTCTATTCCTGAGGTGCGTAGTTTAAGATTATATCAGAAGTAAACTTTCATTTAGCAGTTGTAAGACCTGCATGAGAGCGATAAACTTGCCTCAGAAGGGGACTGTATCTGACTGAAGCTGTGCCTTCTATAATACTACTAAAAAGGGGAGTACTGATGTGCACTCGCAGAGTTCATGAGGCAATCTTAAACTGGTCAATTTACTCCATTTAAGATGGCACTATCACTGATACTATTTGCTTTCATGACCGGACCCCAAGTACCTCGCTCTCAGCCCCTGGTTAAATGTCTCATACTTCTGTAGGAAATTGCATGTTGTATGAGAAGCTAGGCCTGACGCCTCTCATTGCAGTTTGTAAGAGGGACCTTGAAAGCTGCACTATTCGCATTTACTTTTATGTTTAGTAGTTTTATCTCTCGTTCATGATGGTTTGGTACAAGTTACACCAAGATAAACCTGTTTTCTGCAGGGCTGTAAAAAGAAAAATTTGAGAATTACGAAAACAATCAGTAAAATTTTAAGTCAAGACTGAATGAAGCCTATCAAGTATTTCTAGAGCATTTTTAAGAACTTTCCAGCATACTGAGATGAAATGGAAACTCGTACCAGCAGCAAACTTTTAAACAATTTACTCCACTCAACATTGTACTTCACCAACCCAACACCTAGAACATCACAAGATTTCATATCGATGTCAACACTGGAACATACTCGAGTTATTTAATTGGAGAAACTTTGCCTTGAAGCCTGGAGAGTTTATTAACAATGCAAACAGAAGTTCTGACACCGTTGCGATATGAAATAGAAATTCATCTTATTCATTAGATTTCAAAATCTGGCGCTAGAACACCGTGGATTTTAGGAACTCTGGCGTTAGAACACCGTGGAGTTATTTTCCTTCTGACTTCGGGTTTGACGTCCGAGCATTAAAATAACAAGGATTATACGTTTGTTAGTAACAGATTCAGTAGTTTTCACAGTAATGTAATCAATATGTCTTACAACAACGAACCTAAAAGTTTTCCAGTAACGAGTTCGATAGTTTTCCCAGTAACGGGATTAGCAGTTTTCAAAATAATAGGCTCAACAGTTTTCATAGTAACGGGTTCTGTAATTTCCATAGCAACAGGTTCAATAGCTTTCGCAGTAGTTGAGCAGTAGGGCTCAGTAGTTTTTCCAGTTAAGGGTTATTCGTGAGATAAACAGTAGATGCAATCAAAAATTCAAAAAAAGCATTTATATACATTCTTTTCAGACCAAAAGTCCAATCATAGAATTTCATGACTGAACCCCAACGTTTCTCTCTTAAAGCTAAATAACCGCTTCCAGTTATCCAAGAATTGCTTAAATAAAAGCGAAACAATTATTTATTGCACGATTACTGCAATTTTCAAATATTACATCTAGTGATCATAATGGAATAGTTTGTTGAATTAATTTTCGTGTAATAAAACTAATAGTTATTCAATACTAAAATTTCCTGCATACAGAAAATAAAACGTAATATATCTGACCAGTGGTCTCAGCTTTAGAGCACTTACTCGGTGCGTCATATTTTAGCGTCATACCTATGACTCCTCACCACATTACACTCGAGACCAAGCATTAATTTCGAAATCTTAAGGTCTTTGCAGGCGTCTCATTTGTTAAGGAATTATTGTTGTAATGAAGGCGCCTCTCTATGATCTTAATTATGATCCCGAGGGAAATTTGAAGGAGGGAGTTTCTAAGAGTGTGAACTCTGCAGGAAATCTGACAACACATTTGTCGTTAGCGCAATTTTATGAACAAATCGAAAATAACACATAAATAAATCAAAATAAACGGTTGAAGAAATCAAAAAGAAAAATTAACAAATCGAAAAAAACACGTGAACAAATCAAAGGGAAAAAATTAACAAATAAAAAATGAACAAATCGAAAGGAACACATGGGCAAATCAGGAAGGACAGATGAACAAATCGAAAAGAACACATGAACAAATCGAGAGGAACAAAGATTGAAAGAAGAATACTACAGTCCTTTTCAACCCTTTGATGAAATTGAAAGCTATAATTGAAGTAAAAGACTCGTAAATATTAATTTTTATGCTTTTTGAGCGCGTTTTTTTTTTAATTTTTCAGATATTTAAAATGGTTTAAATTTTAAATTCCTAAATTGCACAAACGAAGATGCAGAAAAATAACATCATTTGTTGTCTGGGTAATTTAAACAGGATAACAAACATAAAAAATACTAAATAGCTTTCTTTTAAAATTAGATATCATAAATTAGTCCTAAAATATCGATTATAATTCTCCATTATAATACAAATGTAGGAATAAAAAATTTATCATGTGATCGACTCAGTTTTCAAGGGCGTCGAAGGGTGATGAAGATATTCTGAACACCACAAATACTTTATAAAAATGCATGTTAGCATGTAGGCGAGTACTTTCTTAGTATCCATGTCAATAGGCAAGCAAGTGCTCTATAAATATGCACGTTAGTGTGTAGGCATATCCTCAAAGGAACAAAAAGGGTACAACTCAATAAAGCATTAAGTCCGTACCCCACAAGTTGTCCTGCTATGCATATTTCCGCACGCACTCCCGTACATGATCATTACATGTTGTTCCTTGGAGCTCATCATCGCCTGAATAGCAATACACTGATTAAATTTATCGTTTTTTGACCCCATCAGTTTTTTCACTGATTCCCGCACCGACTTAGCAAGAAATTACACTGCTGGTGACAATCGTCCTGAGATTATGCTCGTGTTCAAAGGTGCTTGTAACCTGTACAGCATTAGAGAAGAGTTATGTTTGCTTAATTTATTAGAATACGGGTTCCCTTCCTCTGCTGCAACCATTAGAAGAGCAAACTCTTCCATTAATTAGGAATTTTGTTTATTTATTACGATGGAAGAGCGAGACTCATTACGTATTCAGTTGGGTTTTCTTGCATTTTCTACTTTAAAGATTAATTCCATGGAGCTAAAGTCAGTCTTCATTAATATTTTAATTGGGATGTCCATATCGTCTCCCTAAGTCTAGCTGCATGAATTTGAATTTTGAGAATATGTTTTTGGGAAGTGCTTTTCTAGAAGGTTAAGGATCTAGATTTCATTTGCAAAAATATTCACCAAGATTGGGGTCTTTCTGCACTGACATCGCTGAATGGCTTTACATACATTCCGTGTCATAAAACCTTCAAAATACAAACTAAGTCCGTTTCCGAATTGCTTCATGAATATCAAATTTAGCTGTGTAACAATTTCATGAATTCTGAGGCTCATCATTCTGATTATTCGTCACAACTTTAATCCCTCACGGAGTAACTCCCCTTCACTTATAGAGGATACAACAAAACATTCTGACGCATTTTCAGGATTAATGAAAGCAAATAGAAGAAGAACGTAAAATGTGCGTATACCTTTTATAAGTACATACAGTGACATTTTGTATCATCTTGTTTTCAGTTTCCAACAGGAAATAAATACGATTTAAAGTACAGTTTTTGTTCTTGACTCTATTTCACCTTCATTAAACCTACATACATATATGCCATATCGTTTTACCGCACCGTGCACAAACCTATACATTGATGGCACGAGACTTTGATGTATAGAATCCTTACACCAAGAATAGAAATGAACTCTTTTTGACGTTGCTCAAAAATTTTACAGCTCTTTCATCAAGTTCAGCCACTTTTATAAGCATTAACTTTCCTCCAGTTTGACTCGCAACTCCATTTTAGCAACAAGGACCTCAAGTCATGCGTGGTCTTTTGAAATTCTATAGTCATTGTTGTCTGTTAAAATTGCTCGTATACCCCTGAAAATTCTGTTGATTCTCTCCACTTTTACGGTCATTTACGCTGTGTTGAGTTTAGCCTTCAGCTTCACAATAAACTCAAGCCATGCGTGCCATGGAACTCTTGTCGGAATTGCTCAATCGAGCAAAAACTCGTTTGCAGCTCTGGATCTCGACTTTCTAAATGGGTCTTTGATTTCTGGTACCGAGGGCGACGACGGAATGCAAAGCAGACTCCAGCTATTCATGCCATCTCCACAGCTCCATCCAACAACTCGCTAGAATAAGAAACGCCACCTCGGAATCGGACAGAACTTAAACAAAAATACGATGGTCCCTCAGTGTCAGCATTAGCATGCAGCGAGGGTTCCTGTAACCGCTGAGCTATTCTTTGCTTCAATTGAAAAGAGGCTCAGACTGATGTTGGCAGATGAGACGCCAGCGTGAACATTACTTTTCAAGTACATGTAAATTTTGTGTTGCTCCCCCAATCTAGTTTTCGAAGAAGGGCAAACCAAATCAAGATAACAAATAATCAGCACCCGTAATCAACCTATAAAGTAATAAACGAGAAGTGCCGGGAAATAAATATACCTCAATTGGAGGTTGAGTTAAATTGAGGAAAGTTGATTTACTGTATCATGGTCCTTGGTAGTTGGTTAGGATAGGTTAGGTTAGGTTCTGCTTCCTAAACCTAGTCCAACTCTGAGGTCCTGTGATAAATCTTTAAAGTTTTTCTAAGTTGCATCCACATAATGTTTTTTTTCTGAAAGTATAGTTAAAAAATTACCCTGATGAACTGTTGTATTATTTGGCTGAGGAAATATATTTTGGAAAACTTTTTTTCTTTTTTTACAGTCACGCTCAAAGATAAATCACCTTCTTGCATGTTCTGAGAAAAGCTCGCAAAATTTATCATTCGGGGTTTAATACATATAAACCTTTGTTTTACTGTAGAGAAGAAATTGTCTAGACTCAACTGAACTGAACTGAGCTGGGAAGGATTCTGGTCTATGAAAACTTTCCCGCTCTGTGTAATTTCTCTGGAGATTCTGTGAGACGGGTTCGCCTAATCAGTTCTAAGTACTTGAACTTCAGTCATTCAATCGTGCCGACAGCCCAGAGAGTAGTCCCTCTAGACACTGATCTGGGATTCGTCGGAATGCCTCTAATTACTTATGCAGTTATGCGTTAATGGTGCATCAACGTGACGTCTGACATCAGAAGTACCTCAGTAATATGTCGCACGCAAATCAGATTTAGAAATACTTCAATGACGAGTTAAAGTTGCACCAGATATCAGAGTTACCACTGTAATGCTCAAAAGTTGCATCAAATAAGCTTCACTTCACGTTTTAATTTTTCTAAATTAAGTCTATTGAAGCTCATTCAATTGAATTCTTAAAGATAGGGAAGATTCTTGAACTGAACGATAAAATACGAGTGATAATCGCTAAAGTTCGAACAGCATAAGCTCGTGTTTAAGAATAATTTCACTATTGAAACATCCATAACTTTTATACGACATATTTTACAATACTCTACTCAATAGTCTGGAAAGGGGGAAACAATTAACTTTGATAAAACTAGTAAATTACCAATACTAGTTGTAGCCTTTCACATTGAAAATCAGTAACTCCTTAATTTTGGTATCTATCCTCAGAAATGAGTGCAGACTCGAAACAAAAGCCAGAAACCTCATCGTGAAATCGTTTGTGATCATTACATTGGATGTCAAACGCTCCTGCCTACTTTGCTGTTCAGGCGCTCTCAACGCTTGCCCTAAAGAGAAGCTGTCAACGAATTCATGCGAGTCATGCCGAAAGAATCTAATAACGCCCTTGGAAGTTTTGTAAGGCAGACATTGCCTAAATAAGGAGACAAGTGACGGAAATTGGCCTGAATTTCAAAGGCTGAGGAGCTGCGTCTTTCCTTCTCTATTCATATGCAACGGGTGCCTCGATGCGCCTCTTGAGTGATAGTCGTCCAAGTCGTGATGTAGTGATGGTGGTGAGGCGCTTCAGAATGCCCCATGGAAAGAATACGTTTTGGTATATCGACGGGCTCTTGCATAAAGATGTGCTGTCTTTCAAGCATGCACTTTAAAGCATATTTGGACAATTTTCAGGATTTCTTTTCAAGCTGTAAATTGAATTGCACCAATATAATTGTTTCAAAGAATAGTTTGAATAATTATGTGTTGATCACAGTTTGAAGGTCATTTGGTAATTGTCAGACGGTTATTTCAAACTAAGAACTGAGCTAAAACAGTTTAATTGTTTCAAGGTCCACCCATATTTCGGTCAAGTCTTACTCTACCCAACTGCTATTTTTTACAGTTGCAAGTAATATCGTCTTTTTAGTCTTGATACTGACCCCAAACTTTCAAAGAATTTTTGCAAAAAGACACCATTTAGCAATAAATAAAATTTATAAAATCTTTTGAAATCAGTGCGTTCGTTTGAATTAATTTGAGCTTCCTGGTGCACGCACACAAATTGTTTTGTCAGAAATTTGATCAAACGACGCCTAGTGACCGACTATTCATTTCTAACATCAAAGATTCTGAAGATTCTAAAATTGAGGTTTGAAGTATTGTTTTAAACACACGCTGAAGTTAAAAAGCATTCTGTCCTGAACAATTCTTTCTTCCACTAAACAACGGCTCTCCTGCATCGATAAAGAGAGACTCGGATAACCATGAGTTCAGGCACTCTCTCCTGCACTGATAAAGAAAGGTATGAATACACACACTCTCTTCCTAAGAAGGAATTCAGCATTGTGTACACACCTGTACTATGTATTACATATGGCTGGGAAAAGGATGTGGGTTATCAGTCTGAGTAAGAAAATATTTATTGCTTGCATGGGGAAAAGAAAAGACCTTGAGGACACACATGTCAGAAACAAAAGCAATCATGAGCGACATTGGGAGCTCTGTTCATTAAATTCTGTAAAAAATACTGTATTTGTACTAAAATATCAAAAAACCACTGGTAGCTCAATAATGTTATGCTTGTGAATAAACTGCACAAAACTTCCTGCTAACATTAATGAATCATAATGAAATCAGGCCTAAATCCTACTAAGCACCACAGTCAGCTTAACATTCGTGAAATATGTATGGATTTATGACAACAGCGTTCACAAATATTAAACAGTAAGTTTAGCATGTTTGCTGTGTGTTTGCAGGACTGAAATGCTTGTGCGTGATTAAGGTGTGCGCACACGGCTGAATTATCTATGTATAATTGAGGTGCATGTGCACGATTGATGCCTCTACGTTAGACGACATGGGACTTGAGTAGCAGTCAATAGACCAAACAGTTCGTTCCTGTTGCCATATTTGGTTTCATTCTTTTCTAAGTACTATGCGGTTTTAAAATTACGGTACCAATTAAATTATAACAGAGGAGTAAAATTAGATAGTAAAGCTATTAAACGAAATTTCGGTAGCTCTCTAGGCTGACCTGAGTTTCACGGCCCTTGACATCTAATTTGATTATCTCAACCCTAAAATCCTGTTTTGCAAATCATGACAGATTGAAGATTATGCATTTGTTTTCTATTTTATATAAAATACGATTACTCGCCTGTCCACTAAATATAATAGTTATTTGATCACAGTGCCTTTAAAGTTCATCATATAGTATGAATAGACGTAAACCTGAACAATTTACCATTGATCAACTTTGTGTCAATGGAAAACCTGCTGCGTTCATACCAACAGCGGAAAGTTTTGCTAGAAAATACGAACAAAGTTGAAAAGAAAAGTTTCTCTCTTTTACATTTTCCTTGACAATAACGGTCTTTGAAAAGTCCGGAAGATCAAGTGTCTGTGGCATGAATACCACAATTCCACGAAACTATCTTGTGAGCCACGTCAGAAACGCTGTATGATTTCCTGACTAGAAAAAGACTTGCTCCTACAAGTCTTAATTTCTTTGACTGCCGCCACTCGCTCCACTAACCCTGACGCTCCAGGCCTCTGCCCAAGAAACAACACGAGATACAGCACAGGAATTGCCTTATTTGTCCGCCTCGAATAAAGTCTGTGCTTGGAAAGAGTTTCAAAATACAACTTTAAAATTTGAAGATTTTCGGCAGCAGCGACCCGAAACAGAGAAACTGAAGCGATGGTCTGTCGAGCGTCCGCTGTCGTGGTGCATTTAAAGAGCCTTTATTAGAAGCTACAACCAAGACTTGGAGTAGAACAAAAAAATACAGGAGTGCTTTACACATGTTTTCCTATAAAAAGTTAGTACAATGACGCTATTATTGGGATGGAGAGTACATTTTTGTAGCTACAGGATTGAAGTCAATTTTGGTGTCTGTTTCGAGTCTTTTTGTATGCGTACGCCACACATATTTCCTAGAGCACCGTTTGTGGAAAACACAACTCTCGGTAAAGACAGAGACGAAAAAAAATCCCTGTATGTGAGCTAGAGAGAAAAATTAACAAACTCTCTCAATTTAAATTCATTTTTTGCTCCGTCGTTATGAAAAAAAATAAAAAAAATTATTCCACCACAGACGTACTCAGCAAACATGACTCTTAACAGATTTCACCTTCAATTCTCTGTTTTGTAACTCCTATTTTTATAAATTAAATTTGAACTGACCAAAAATCATGCCTACTGAACTGTAGTACTGAACAGTTGCTGCCTGTATAACACAGAGTATTACAGGATACTTCCTGGGAAATTATTGTACATTTTTACTAAAATTTATACTGCAATAATTTGAACCCAATTGTTCTACAGGGTGCGACAACAAAACTTCCTTTTTTCAAAACAAAATGCATTTAAAAAAGGAAGTTATGTTGCCGCACCCTGCTTGAGAAATACTGTGGAAACTCAAAATATGGAAGGTTAACCTTTTTGAGCACGTTGGTACAGAGAATGTAGATACCATCACCGACAGGCGTGTTCACAAGTAAAGTTAACTTGAGGGAAGTGAATAGAATTGTGGCGATAACTACCGCCGGTCTGCAAAGGGTTAAAGGGTGATATGCACATCACAATTTTCAAATAAATTTTACCAGGAAAGGAATTTGTATTAAAATATATTATCCACTCGAGAAACGAAAAACGAAGGCGTAAAGCAGCTTTATTTATATTTAAAGATTCACATTTCAACACTTGGTCCCAGTCTCAAAATATATCAGTCGAGAATGATTATTTCTCACCGAATGCTTTCGTTTTTGTTTTATAGAACTTTCTGCAGCATCTATTTAAGGATAGTACTAACTTTTAGACACCATGTTAATTAGTTAAATTGTACATGTTTGAATGATTACTTTGGATTTAAAATAAAATATTTTGAATCTTTCGAAAAGGGCATAATGTTATACTATGATATACAATGTGGCTTCTGCAGCATTTTATGAAGAATAAGTAATTTATGTATGCGAGTACATGTCCATGGTTCTAATGAGATTTTAGTTATAGCCAAGGTAGCTAAGAAAAGAAACAACAACCAGTTCCAATGAAGAAAAACAACTAAAAAAGAGGAGTAAAGAAAAGCAGAAAAAGGAAAAAGGCTAAAAGTACCAAAAAATAGCAAAAAGAGGAGAAATAACTGATATAAAATAGATAAGAGAGAGAAAAGAAAAAACAGCTCCGATGAAGACCGACTGTAAGCTGTGGCTGCAACACTAGCGTCCTCAAGAATATTTATTCCAGCGTAACCGCTCCAGGCGTGCTGGTTCCACGTGTGCTGGTTCCAGGAGCACTGATTCCAGGCGTGCTGGTTCCACGTGCGTTGGTTCCAGAAGCACTGATTCCAGGCGTGCTGGTTCCACGTGTGCTGGTTCCAGGAGCACTGATTCCAAGCGTGCTGATTCCA
>VCRD01002701.1:0-20649 GCA_006783055.1 Trinorchestia longiramus
TCGCACCTTCACAGGGAGACGGGGGTCCTTCCTGTGGCCGACCACCTCTCTCTCCTTTGCTCCCAGTACCTCCTCAGCTCCCTTCACCCTCACCATCCCAACTACCTCACAGTCACCCAACCCTCCGGCCCTCGTAACATGAAACATACCCTCCAATCCCGCTTCCTACCCTCAATAGCTCACCTTCTATCTTCAAACGGGGACTGCCTTCCCTCCACCTATAGGCAAGCTCTAAACTCCCTGCACTCCTCAGTAGTTCAGTAGGCCATCTCTGCAGCGGGCCCCAACAGGGTCCTCCAACTGTCCCCTCCACCCATCTCTGAAGAAGAGCGATCCCTTCCCAGATCCACCCGCACTCTCCTCTCCCAACCCCGATCGGGCCACAGCAGAGCCCTGAACTCGTACCAGGCCCGAATAGGAGCAGTGCAGGACCCCACATGTCCTGCCTGCGGCGCCGCGGACCAGACCACCAGCCACATCTTCAGCTGCCCAAACACCCCCACCCACCTTACCCCTCTGGACCTCTGGCTGAACCCAGTGTCCACGGCAGCCTTTCTCTCCAGTGTCCCTTCTTTTTCAGCCTACTTCCCTCCTCCTATCCGACCCCCACCCGAGCCTCCGCCGCACCCCTGAGTCGCCCCGGACGACCCGCTAGGCAAACAACAACAACATCTAGAGGACTGAAGTGAATCGCAAGATTGCACTACATCGTACATGGGGTTTCATCGCGCTACTATGTATAACATAAGCCGAGCTTCCAATGACGCGTTGATCAATTAGCAGGCGAGCTGCATCAGCGGGAGCCAGTTAGGTAGACTATTGCAAGAATGCACTTCACCAAAAATGAGGTTACATGATGTTACTACACTATGCTTCCAATCGCTACTCCCGACGAACCAATCAGTTAAGTAAGCTACCTCCAGGCTACCAGAGAGGCTTCCTGAGGTGGCTGCCTAGGCCTAGATTCAATACTCCTTGCCAATATTTGAAGTTAGAATTTCTTGCCACACTTGGTGCAGTAGACCAAGGATACAGTACGAAAACTTACAATAACACCAACCCATTGACACCATGCTATTTAAGATGTTTACATATTTGTGGGAGACACAGACCAGTGTCACAGAGTGGCAGGACGTAGTCAGGCGGAAAACTCTTGCCAGGAGAAGCAAATTTGACGTAGATGACACCATCTCTCTCAGCCACTGCAGCCAGCCCCTGCCCCGTCAGCCACCTCACAGCCAGTTCTAAGGATGACACTGAGGTGAATGTCGCACGCATCTCCACACACAGACTGCTTAGTGACCGCGCTCGACTGCAACCAGGATAAATATTAATTTTAATTGACATGTCCTTAGCAATACTGAACACAAATTAATACGACTGTGTTCTCTTCCTAAGGGAGTATGAGAAAGGCACGAAGTAACTAAGATAAGACCAACCTCTTCTCAATGAAGATTCATAAGGAACCTGTTCTTGAAATGTTGAAAGGAGAGAAATTTAAATTTATTGAGGCATATACTCAATGTTTCAGACACAAACATACAGAAAACAAACGCAGTTCCATCGATAGTTGTTTCGCATACAAATCTTTTTTTAATATTTGACCACAGAAAAATTCTAGTTTTATTTTAGCATTACTAAAAACTAAATGATACTACACGAGTAGTAGTAGTAGTAGTAGTAGTAGTAGTAGTAGTAGCAGTAGCAGTAGTAGTGGTATTAGATCTGCTGTAGATATGATGCTGAACAGGTAGGTAAGAAACTACTTGAACAATTAAGTCTACGTTAAAAGGAAAGTAGACAAAAAACAGAAAAGTATAATATCAAACAGGTAGGAATGACTTCTGTCATGCAGGTATACCTAACTGGTATGTACATATGACACCAAACAGATAGATATTATGCATTCCAGTAAGATTCCTCATATCTAAGTAGATATGATACCAAATAAATATGAGTAAATATGACAAAGATTCGGGATGACGCATAGCACATTCAGGTAGACAAATCTGGTCTTAGGAAAATGCACACTCTCAGCTTGGTAATAGGGCTTGTATTATAACTGTTCATCACGCCTGTCACTTACAATACAAAGAAGCTTGTATGTATAACTAACAGGTAAATTCGAGAATACAAAGGTAAAATTAAAAAAAAACCTACGGCAGTAGTTGCGATGCGCTGTTCATTTTCCAGTAGTCGTCGTACAGCTGCCGGCTGCGACTCTGTCAACATCGAGCTATTATCACTAAATGCCGAGGCTTCTTAATTTCAATTCAAGTGACACAACAATATAGAATAAAGCAATTCAGAGTGCTGTGAGTTCTCTTGTCTCAAATCACTAGTTGGTGTAACTTTATAGCTTTAAGAAAATACGACAGCACTTGTATCAACCTTCGGTTTTGATAGCCATTTACATTTACGAAATTAATATCAATGTTTGCATTAAAATACATCGAACACTTTAGCTTTGATCATTCAAGACAAATTCTTCCATATATTTTATGAATAAAATGACTTGTAAAATGTCAGAATTTTGTGCTACCTTATCTTAAAGAAATCTACATTTGAATCACTATTGTCTTTTTTTAAGATAATTTTCTAGTTTTCATCTCAGGTAAACTTGCATTATTTATTACCTTACGTGCAGAATATTTAGTGTCTACTCGGATAGGCTGACAGATGGGTCAAACAATTCCAAGTCCTTGCAGTAATTAATGCAAATTTATATCAACTGTGATATACCGAGTAGTTGTCATTAAGACTCATTTATTATCGGCTTATAACTGAGCGAAATTTGTAAATTCTCAAATGATGACAGTTTCTCTTCTTGGAATGTAATAAACAATATAAATACCCGAGCAAAAATCAAAGCTTTGCAAAGACAGAAGTTCTACAGCATTAAATTATGAACTTACTAATGCTACAAGAAAACTTATCTGTGTAGAGCAGAGACTTCCCGCTGCCGACATGGTTGACGCGGCTAGAAATACGGCATGGGACTTGGGTAAACAACCGAATAATTATCGAAGTAATAATCCGACCCAAGAATGGGCCAGAAGGTTCGTTCCTATAGCCTCATTCTATTCTATTCTATTCTACTTACCTTCAGAAGAGTGAGGTCGACCAGCTGCTCGTGGGGGGATATGTTTTGGTGCGTTCCCCTGACCTTCCCCCACGCCCACTGAGGGGGCACCAGCAGCAACCTCACGCCCCAGCTGCCCCAAGTCTCCTTCTTGTCGGCATCCTCAGCCAAGGAGGTGGCGGTACACAGACTCCCCTCACAAAAGGAGAAAAATTAGATGATAAAAAACTTGATCACCATAATCACGGCAACATGCAGTGATGGTCACCGAATAAATGAGGCGAGAAATGAAAGAAGGAAACACAGATATGCAGTTTTCATGCAAAAGAACCTTCACGTCTTCCTGAAGACAAAGAAAAGAAGAAAAATGTGAGATGCTGCTTACAAGACTTTAAAAACTAACCCCACAATAGCTTTTTATGCTAAACCTTCCTCATTTTACTCATCATAATTAAAGAACCTCACCCAGAATAACAACTCGGTCAGAACAATAAAATCATCAGAAAAGGGACATGAATTAGTGAATATTTCGAGGTATGAAACACATAAACTAAAACGAAACTAATCTGCAGCTTCTCACTTTGTTGAGAAGTGTTGCGATGACTTCAGAGAGGCACTGTGGAGTCTGACATTTGCGTAGAAAGGCCTGCTGTACATCCTGTCAGTCAAGATAAAGGCATCAAAAATCGCTGGAACTGAGTATTACAACAGCGAAAATCTATTAATATCGTATAAATAATCTACATAGACGCTTGTATACCGATTTGCTTATGACTGTATAAATAGCTAACAACTATTACAATAGTCTGTATAAAAAGTACCACCAGCTTGGTCGACTACCACCAGCTTGGTCGACTGGTGAGCGAATCTGCTTGCGAGCGGAAAGACCCGGGTTCGAATCCCGCTGCCGACATGGTTGACGCGGCTAGAAATACGGCATGGGACTTGGGTAAACAACCGAATAATTATCGAAGTAATTATCCGACCCAAGAATGGGCCAGAAGGTTCGTTCCTATAGCCTCATTCTATTCTATTCTAAGTCTCGCGCAGTTTACGTCTGCTACCTGGTCGTAGTATCAGGTTTACCTGCACAGTACATAGTACAAAAAAAAGGTCATCCAGGGTTACGCTATTTTCATTATGTAGTGTTTCTAAATAGCTACTGTGTGAGTGGCATCAATAAACTAAGAACATAAACAGCAGGTCCTTTACGAGAACGTTTGTGACCTGTAGAGTGAAGATGTTTCTAAATAGCTACTGTGTGAATGGCATCAATAAACTAAGAACATAAACAGCAGGTCCTTTACGAGAACATCTGTGACCTGTAGAGTGAAAATGTTTCTAAATACCTACTGTGTGAGTGGCATCAATAAACTAAGAACATAAACAGCAGGTCACCGCGAGAACATGTGATCTACTTAAGACTACTTTTAGAAAAAAGTACCTTCATACGTGCTTTAGGATTTCTACGATTACCTGCAGAGTGAAGGTGAAAGAGTCTGTAGCAGCAGTCCAGCTGTGTAGAGCAGCAGCCCAGAAGTTAAGTCTTGCGGTGTAGGCAACGCTCTGTGAGGGAGGGGGTAGCGGCTTGAACAACACGGCCATACGATCGTCGTCCTCCCACTCTGATGGAAGGTATGCTGTCGAAGTCATCGACTTTGTCTAATGAGTGAAATATCAAAATGATCAGTTACACTATTTATGAAAGTTAATAGCGTTTGTTTACGGAATATTCAAGATTTCTTCCATGAGATGTATTATTCTAAATATAGATCGTTGTTTTGTTAGTTTAAAACGCAAAAATCTGAGTGGTGACCTAAAGAAAATTATTTTACTCGGTGTTCGACTATCGAAAAATCTGAAAGAACAAGCAAGGAAAAAACGATTGTGAGGATTACTTGTTTATAAGCTCCAAGGCATTTACGTTCTGTAATTTTTAACATGATTAACACAGAGACAAGAAATTACAGCAGTGCTTTAATAGCTGCTTCGTTTGCAGAAAAACTGACAAGCAGTTTTCGATTGCTTGTCAGTTTTTCAACCTTTGAAAATTGTCAACCAATAAATTGTACGCCCAATATGTTTTTGTTTCTTTCACTACCTTATGTGACCAGTCTTCAGTGTGTTTACGGATTTTTTTGTCAAAAATTCGATTTTTTGCATCAAGGTCGAGAACGTACAAAGAAGATTTCACTGCAATATTTTAGAAATAGGTTTGGATTTTCATCCAGTTCAATAGGAATGATTGTCTTTCCATATTTGTATATAAAAATATTCTTGTTCATACCAACCGCAATAAATAACGTGGGGCCTGACAAGCATTCCGTTAGATTTCAAGATATTGAAAATACCGCACAGTAATATAATAGTTTTCTTTCAAGGGAATATAGCAGGATGTCCCCCATGTTCGCAATATTCCAAAAACATGACTTCTATTAAATACGATCGCCAGTACTAAGGTATAAAAGCAATAACAGTAACCGTGTTGTCAGGAACTATCAGTAGTACGCCATGTTAAATTCCTGTAACAGAGAGATGTAGCTACTTTACAAAAGTTTAGTAAAAACACAGAAAATTAGTCTTCCCACTGCCAAACATCAATAAACAACAATACCAGTCCTACATCTGCCATCAGTAAAACAAAAGAAGGCTCACTCAAAGTCTGTATAACAAAACATCTACAAGCCCAACATCTAATTACTGACACCTAACACGAATTTTGGGAAAATGCAGCTGTTTTACAAACCTCCCCGACTTTTTTTGGAGAAGTCAATTCAATCACATATACGACCGCACAAAAGCCGTAGACCTTGTATACATCAACTTTCAGAAAACCTTCGACGAAGTTCACCACTACAGGCAAATGGCCAAAGTGGAAGGGCATGGAATACAAGGCAACTACTCACGATGGACACGAAACTTACTCACTGGTTGCACTCAACGTGTGATGATGATTCATGATCAAGCTAGTTATTTGACGTAACATCAGAAATCCCCCAGGGGAATATGAACACATTAAAAACTCGTTTCGAGAAATATTGGACAAGGAACCCCCAGTATTAAAACGTACTGATTCTATGTACCAAACTTACTGCAATCATACGTCAGTGTATGATTGCAGTACATGTACGTGACTGAAATCTCTTGCGTTTGAGGTGTTTGTGCGTGAGTGATGCCTTTACTTTAGAGTTTAGACGGTATGAGACATTGATAAAAAACAAGAATGGACAAAACGTCTTTTCTATTGCCTTGTTCTATTCTATAATAAGCTAAGCTCTGCTACACCTTACCATAATGCGGCTGGTACAACAGGATACAAAGCAAGGAATTCTTATTGCCAAGTTTGATTTTAACGACTTCGCTATTGCAATGCTTGATTTTAATACCTAGCGTTAATATACTTTTTAGAAGTGGAATATTAAGCCACTCTTCTTTGTTCAAGCTGCTATTACGAACAGTTCATTTAAGCTACAAAGTCAGCAGGAATGCCAGCATGAGCGTTTTTACCTCTGAGCATAATTTAATACTTGAAATGACCCCAAAATTCATCATACAGTAAGACACAGCTACATCGCAACAGTACGGTCAGAATCAATAACATTCCTGATAATTTTCTCCAAGGAGGCAAAGAGGAAAAAAATGCACTGGGAACCGGGGGAGCGTGCAGATCCCCATGTGAGAGGGAGAGCCCTTCACTCCCTGCGGCCATACAACTTATCCAAATAAAGTTTTGAAACACTATAAAGCCCAGCAGAGGCAAACTCAAGGCGCTATTGTCAAATATGCCTTATGCTCAATACTAGGGATCCAAACACAAACAAAACTGAGGCTGTTTCAAGTGGTTCAATAACATCCATGAATGATTCTACAGTCTCCACAATAAAATCATGAGCTATAACATCAGTTCAACACAGTAGCGGTCAGGTGAAATAGAACACAAGTAAAGCCTTCAGGACTGATATACTTGCTTACCAGACAGTGAAATTAACGAACAGTCAAGGTTCCTCGTCGGAAACTGGAAGAAGGCACCATATCAACACTGGCACAAAAATCAAAATCAATTAACTGGTGATAACGGCTAGAACAAATTTAGTAAAAACAATCGTCCATACCACAAAAAATACACAGAATCCAAGTTAAGTCAAATAACGTTATGGATGAGGTAATTCAAAAAAGATAAAATCTGAAAACATACAAGTTTGTATAGCATTGAATGCGTTTCAAATAACATTGAATTGTCCAAAAAATCTTACCAGTTTTCAAGGAGAGGTTAATATCGGTAAAAACTGAACTTTATGGTGTACCCAATTCAACGCCCAACAATACGACACAATGACGTATAGCTGAAGTACGAGCCACTGAACACTAAAATATGAGGCCTTTCAGGTGATATTAAAACGCAAGATAATTCGGTGCTGTTTATTACCCAAACAGTGAATATACCGCACAGTAATAATTCTTTTTTCGGGTGAACATAGCAAAACGCACCCTTTGTTGGCGATTTCCAAGAAAACACGACTTCCATTAAAAACAATCGCAACTACTGAGATATACGAGTAACAACAGTAGCCATGCAATGCCATGCAGTCGTGAACCCATCAAAAGTTTCCATCAAATCACCATCATGAGATACTCCAGTTAAATTGTAAGTCACGTAGCAGGTATACGGACACTGTCGATGAAAAATTTTAGTACTTTTTTGTGCAGAAACGATTACAGTTTTAGGACGAAAATGTCCCAGTCAGAGCAAATTAGAGACGTTCTAGTTTCTGCGTAGATAATAGTTTTTGATTTTTTCTCTAATAGAAAAAGGCCTGAACCCACAGTGAACAAATGCACCTGGTGATTTCTAGTTTCTGCCTCTTCATAAATAAATAACACTGTTATACAAGTTACAGATCATTTTTATTATTACTACTATCGTTCAATGTGAAGTTTAACGACAATTCGTGAACAATCAAGATCTTTACAGAAAAACTTGGCAATTTTTCATTTCTCGTGAAGCCGTGAAATTTTTGGTGTCTAGCTTGGCACAGCTGGCAGATATTGGTGGCAAACGCATGTTGAAGACATGACAAAGTGAAGCATGAATGGGAAAATGTAATACAGGGTGCAGCAATATAACTTCTTTTTTTTAAAGCAAAGCGTTCATAAAAAAGACGTTATGTTGCCGCACCCTGTACAAACACTCGCTTACGAGGTCGGTTGAACTCTATCCCAGCCTCCAAACGAAAGAGAATGAGAACAAGCATCAATAAAAGCCTAACAAAAACCCGCGAGTGACTCTAGTTACAAGCGTTACAGATCCCCTGTGAGTAACGAAGCCATACACTAACGGACACCGCTACTAAATTTCCTAATTTTTGGGGGAACTTCACAAAATGCACCGACGAGAACATAGGCAAACCAATATTCCCGTACTCCTAGTGCAACTCCAGAGTCTTGAACGATACACTGACGACAAGTCCAAACAGCGTACCTTCCTCCCAGGGGAGAAGAATATTAGATTTTGAATTGTGATTTAAGAGACAAAAACGACAGTTAACACTAAACACAACATAGGACACGAACATTTTCCGATACTCTAAGAGCTTGATAGAAGTAAATCTCGCATGAAAAACAGCAGATCTAAAGTTCCATACATCAAACATCCCTTTCGTCACGAACGTTTCTGATATATAAAAATAATACAATAAAGGTCATTCAACACTAAACATGCCTAAAAAAACAACAAAAAATTATGGAAATGGATGGATGGTAGATCAGTAAAAAATTTACCACTCCCGCAGATGTGAAAAGAAACGTGCGGACATACTAATAAAATGTATCTTTATAATGAATATATTCCTTTAAATGCTCCTTAAACCTCACTCCCTTGAGCAGCCAGTACCACAGAGACGAAATGAACGGGCGGATTTCGATTAATAATAAAAAATAGTAATAATAAAAATAGTAAGTTCCCTTTTTATTGGAGAAGAGAATCGAACATGCAAGACAGAGCTTGAATAATCCTCCCCCTAACGTGTGTAGTAAATGATCAGATGGTGAAATTGGAATCAACCACGAAGTAATAGAAAAATCACCGACCAAATCCAGACCGAAGAGACTTTAGGTCAAAAGTTAATGTTACTGATACCTGGAGGTTTTCCTAAGCCGCTTCCTCGAAAAAAAAATTACAACCATACAGTAGAACAGCCCGGGTTGTAGCGGAATGATGTATCATGATGTAGTCTTAAAAATACAACTGGAATTCACTTCAGTACGCTTATTGTAGGAGTTGTATTCCACCCCACTCCCAAAAAGCTTTGTGAAAGAAAAGTTCTTCAGCACGCAGTATTTAATACAATTAACAAAGACTTGTAATGCTGAATGATACAAAACAACATTAAACATAACTCAGAACTATCGATCTCTTCTCTTAGATATTGGCTCTTTCGAAATGAGCGCACTCAACTCATCCATATACACAAACACAACACAGGGAGAGTTGTACTACACGATGTAATGAAACTAACACATATCCACTACATGTTCACAAAAGGAACTCAGGAAAGGAAAAAGCTGTAGAATTTAAATTCACCGAGCTTCTAAAGTTTCTTGTGCAAGAGAGACAAGCAACCAGATCGAAGGAATGGAGAGAACTACGTCAGTCTTAATCTAATTAACTAATCGTTCTTCTGGATGCCAAGCGCTGCTTTTAGTAGAGATAATACGTCCACTTTCTTGTGTTGCTCATCTGCAAAAATATCAGACACTTTGGAATAAAAACAAATGAAAAGCTTATCTAAAAGCAAAGGATATAGCTCAAATACCATATTAAACGAGGAAAATTATTTTATTTTAGAAGAACAAAATATGAAAGAAAAACTGGCAGTTACTGAGAGACGTTAAAAAACAAGTATCACATGTCAAAAATCAATCCAGCATCAAATAAAAGCGAGATTCGATGAATGTACAAAGTTCAAATACAAAGCACTGTTGAAATAGACACAGATCCTTTTTACACATGGGCAGACACGATAGCTTTCGTTACTGCTCTTCAATTCCGCAAAATTAAACACTGGAGTAAGCAACATCTCATTTTGGCACTTATAACATAGTTACAGCCATCTAAGGCACAGCGGTAACGAAGTCATGACATTACCTTTAGTGATGGCAGTCACATAACAGCTCCAGCATTTAAGGCAGAGTAGCAACGAAACGAAAACGTGACATTACCTTTAGTGATGGCATTCGTATAACATAACTCCAGCATCTACGACAGAGCGGTAACCGAGACGTGACATTACCTTTAGTGATGGCAGTCGTATAACATAACTCCAGCATCTAAGGCAGGGTGGCAACGAAGTCGTAACATTACCTTTAGTGATGGCAGTCGTATAACATAACTCTAGCATCTAAGACAGAGCGGTAACCAAGTCGTGACATTACCTTTGGTTCCTGTAACTTCTCGCTCGAGGTCCAGTTTGCTCTGCGCACAGCTCAAGATGCCCTCCTCGATGCTGTCCTTCGTAACGAAGCGAATCACAGTCACGGGTCTGCCAACAAAGGGATAAATTATTTCAACATCAATTCAATCTTAATGTGAATCAAACGAGAGCAACAAAGAGAAATTTCTGACAGTAATGCGCAAAAAAATTTAAAGTATCTGTCGGTATTTCGAAAACTGATGGTAAATAAATGACAAGACACGCTGCAATGAAATCAGGGCCATCATTTGAATACTTCGTACATACCACGACCACTATATTTGATTCCATGTAGCAATACACGAAGTAAACCATTCATTATTAAAATAAGAGTATTCAAGCTCGTGGAGGGATAACCTATGTACTGAAAAGACGCAGTGGTAGTATCGATATAAAAATTTTGGCCGGTACCAACCAACACTCCATTAGACAAGGACTAATACCTGTTACCACAACAATGCTGATAATTCGACCTGACTAATGGGGAGAAAATTTCCAGGTATGTATAACACGGCTCATCTAAAAAACCGCCATTAAAAAAATGTCAGCCATAATAGCACTGCACTCCATAGTATTCCGTGTTCGTCACGCTACTAAAAACAACTTCAAAGCATCACTACCCACAATCACGGGATAACATTTTTAACTTGTGCTCATATTGGGAGCTGAATAATTTTTTTCAAATACCTTGAACATTTGATACACATTATTTTTGCAATAGGCATATGCAGAACATTTGCATGAATGAGAGAGCATACCGTAAAGCTTTCAGTTTCAAATGAAAGTAAAAACAATGCTTTGTTGCCCTACTTTGGCCAACCATCAGTGAGCCGACTAAATTTTACAATCCTCCATTTTCAGAGTTAGATGTGAATAAATTCAGAACGTTCCATCGGGAAATAAGTACAAGATACAGCCACAGCTTCATTTCTTAGTCGCCTATAGCAATAACATTAATATTAATGTTTAATTGTTGTGTTATCGGCAGTCCTACTTTGTAGAAAACAGCCTTAACGAAAAATGCAACTTTCAACGGGAACCTCTCATTGCCTAATAAATCACAATAGTCTATGACCAACTTAAATATTCTTGCATCTGTACTTTGAAGACCTTCAAAACTGACGCAGAGTTAAAATATAATTAACATAATAGAAACTGGCGAAAAACTAAAATCAAACCAACACAATATAAACAGCCAAACTGCTAAAATCAAATTAAGATAACAAACATGACTACACATAAAAACCAAGCAGACCTGGTCTGGCAGACCCTATTGTAACGACATAATAGCAACTTTGTTACATTACAAAATAGTTCAGACCGGTTCTGGCCCACTCTATCGCAACGACATAATAGCAACTTAGTCGCATTACAAAATTGTTCAGACCTGGTCTGGCCCACTGTATGATAACGACATAATAGCAACTTGGTCACATTACAAAATCGTTCTGACCTGGTCTGGCCAACCCTATGGCAACGGTCCTCAGCTTGCTTGTCGTTGTAGGGGTTGAAGTCGATATCGTGCAGTATGACGACGTTGGCAGACGTCAGGTTGATACCAAGTCCTCCCGCTCGCGTTGACAGCAGAAACACAAAAATTTCTTGATCTTCGTTAAACTCGTCGATCATTTCCTGCCTACAGAAAGATATAATTTTTGAAATTTTGTTTTAAATTTTTCATACTACATGTTTCACATCAATAAACAAGAAAATATAGAGATTGATAAATTTTTTGCATAGATCCCACAATAGTGAAATTCAAATTAGTTACACAATTATAAGTTATTGAATTATGACAATAATAGAAGAAGTAAAACAACAGAATTAGCATCAGTAAGACGTAACTAGAGACACAGAAAAACAAAAAAATCAAATATTTTTAGTCTTTCTTCTTTTCAACGAACCGATGATAGAAACGTGAAATTATGAAAAACCGACTTTTCCAAAGCCAATAAAAAGTTTCCCCAAATTTTGTCAACCAAAACTTATGAATAACAAAGACAATATCAATTATGCTATCATCGAACATAATTGATGCTAAAATTTTTTAGTTTTAGATCAATCCAGTGCCAAAGCAACACTGTTTATCAATGATTGAATTATCGAGTACTAACGAACAGTTTCAACCCACGACTTTCAATTACATCAAACACCTAACTTTCATCATGAAGTTCTTTAGTAAATCAGTATTGTCCTCTAATAGTTTCACCATTCATAACACCTCGCACGATTATATAAAAAACAGTACATAAACCTCGGCTCGTATATCACTGCTACGAACCAGCCATGTCAGAAGCTATTCTGCAGATCCAACTTCCATGCAAATGTTTTCTTTTGAACCAAAGCTGCACTTTAATTTTTATTAACTTACTAGAATCCACCACCTCACATCAGCCCTAGTTTGATCCGTAAACACGGTCAACGCTTGACTGACGCTTTTTTGTACGTATTATGGATCTATATGTAGGCAACAAACTCGTTTCGGTATCATCAAACTATATAACTTGACCAAATGTGTTCAAATCACCTCGTTTCGGTATCATCAAACTATATAACTTGACCAAATGTGTTCAAATCACCTCGTTTCGGTATCATATTATCGGTATCGTTCATTATTATTATTTCGTTTTTTTTTATTTCGGTATCATATTATTAATATCCGTTATTATATTTTCGGAAACATTATATCATATTACATAACTTTAGCGAACGCATGCTCAAAATCCCCCCCGCGGACGAAGCAGCCCAAGCTAAGCCCCTTGTGAAGAAGTGACAGCACGCACCTTTCAGTGACGGGCGTCTGACCATCCAGTCTGAGGAACCTGTACCCACGCTGCCTCATGTACTCCTCCACGATGTCCAGTACGATCACGAACTGGGAGAATATCAGCACCCTGTCCCCTGCACACAACTTCATCTCTTACCGTACATCAGACCATATATTAAAATAGTTATTTTTTCCTCTAACCGTTTTTCTAGGAGTAGTAGGTCTATTCAAATGTCGATACATGCTAAATAATATGAAAAAATACTACATTTTTATTTAGGAATACGTTTTATGCCAGCAAGAGATGAGTCAATTAATCGCAAATGTAAATATTAGATTACCCAAGAATTATTTTAGATTTTGAAAATGAATAAACGTATTAAATATAACAATTTTTTGTTCTTACATAAAAAATTAATATTTTAACAGCTTGTGAAAATGCTAGCCTTCTTACAAGCCGTTTTTAATATTTACAACATCAAAAGTTCGACTTGTGAGTCTAAAATAAGACGAAGAATAAACAGTTTACAGGAGCTTTATGAAGAGCCCAACAATTCGAGGATTATTATCACATAATTTCTGTAAGAAATGAACCATTCCCGGCTTACGTTTAAGTGCACAAACAACTTCGATCCCTTAACGTAGTACAGGATGCGACGACAAAACTTCTTTTCTTCAAAGCAAAGCGCTTTCAAAAAAGGAAGTCATATCGCTGCACCATGTACATAGGAGGTAAAAATGCGTAGAGAAGGGAGCAAGTGACTCTGCTTGCAGCTCTCACCTCGCTCTTTCATGTCGGGTAGGAGCTCGTCGAACTTTTGGAACTTGCCGGACGCCAGAATTGCGCTGTCGTCTAGCTTGTACTTCCTGATCGCCTGTTCATATACATTACTTATTAACACAGCCAAGTTATAATGCAATCAGTAATTTCAAACGCAATACCTCAACTGAAATGCACTTATGCAATGTGCAATGAAGTCCAGTACAACGACATACAAAATGACACAAATAGTAAACAATTAAAGAACATAAGTGTACTTAATTTAAGTTAATAAATTACACAGAACAATGTTGAACTAAGAAAAATATAACATCCTACACAAAGCTTAACCCAGAAAGTATTTACAATTTTATTGACATTTTAATTTTGTCGATGTAAAATGGATACTTTACACTGCTTCACTATGGTTTCTTTTTTTATCAAGTAGACTATGAAAGATACTCCTGGACTGTACAATTTTAAGCCATGGATTTTCAGTAACATTAGAAACGAAAAATATAAACATCGTACGCAGAAAGTTTTGAAGTTTTAAACTTAAAACGCAGAAAGTTTTAAATTCAAGTATTAACTATGTAAACCAGAGCCATGTTTAAAACATTTGTTTCTATTGGAGTCATTGAAATTAATTATACTTTAATAAAATTGCTTTGGTAGTCAGAGGTATTTAAAATCAACAATACATAGAATTTAATACCAACAACATCATCAACATAAGTCATACGACAGCTTGGTCGACTGGAATCACCAGCTTGGTCGACTGGTATCACCAGCTTGGTCGACTGGTGAGCGAGTCTGCTTGCGAGCGGAAAGACCCGGGTTCGAATCCCGCTGCCGACATGGTTGACGCGGCTTATACGGCATGGGACTTGGGTAAAACAACCGAATAATTATCGAAGTAATTATCCGACCCAAGAATGGGCCAGAAGGTTCGTTCCTATAGCCTCATTCTATTCTAGTTATAAAACCTAACTCTGCCATTCTCCTATCCCCAAATGAAGAGTAGAACATCTACCACCTGATTCTGAAGTATTTTACTATAATCCACGAATTGCTTAGTTATATTAACTTACTGGGTGTATCTTGCAGGTCTTATTAATATAATAATCACACCAATACAATTAATAACTCACCATTAAGTGTTGTGTTATTTTAAGTGCTTAGTTTCAACTCACTGAGTTTATATTGCAGCTCTTATTAATATCATAACCACACTAACGCAATTAAAACTCACCACTACGTGTCTTGTTATTTTAAGTGCTTAGTTCCAACTCACTGGATATATCTTGCAGGTCTTATTAATATCATAATCAGACATGACAGAGAAGTCCTCGATTATGTACTCCAGGACGCTCTCCGAGTGGGAAGTGCGTTTCAGAATGCGGGCCATCTCCCGAATTTTATCATCATTGTAATGTCTCCTGTAAACGAAGAGAAAAGCTACAAAATAAGAAGTAAACTAACAGTAAAGCAATGACTTCAACAAATTTTGAATGCCTGTATGTCTATATCGAAATTTTTAAAATTTGCATGCACCACACTTCAAAATCTTCATTGTTCGACAGTCGCAGCTTTGGTAAACTCGGCTCGATAGAATTCAATCCTCAACGACAACGAAAAATGAAATGTGCGGTCTTAAGTCATTTAATAATATTACAATCACATGAAAACTCTGTATTGCATATCAAAGACAATGATCACTAACTTTATTGAGCTTATATATTAGAAAAAATTAAAACTTGGGCTCTCCATCACATGGAATTTTTATCAACACATCTGAAAAAAATCTCGTACAAACTATCATAGAATGAGAGACGGAGAGCTGAAAAATTTTCTTGTCTGCATACATTTCAAGAGGAAAAGTTGAAACAATTTTTTACCTTAGGACGACCTTTTCTACACAAAAAACTTTCCTGTGATTTATCTGCCCTATCTAAAACACAGTATTCACGTTTGACAAAATATTACGCTGATTTAAATGGAAGATAAGAATTAAAATTAAAGGTAAATTAGACGAATGTGCACGAAAACCATTAATGTCCAAGCAATCTTACGCAGTAGTGGGTGCGCACTCAATTAGAAAAATCTAGTGACAATGCAAGAGAACGAGTTTAAAAATCACTAACCAATCGTAACAACTAAATGACGTTTCTTTAATAAATAAACTCTACAGTAAGGCTTCAAATCTGTTTACTACGTGGAAAAAAACTCAGCGTAAAAAAAAGAAGGAACTCTTACACTAACCGACGATGAGTCAGAGCATTTGCTACTTTAAATTCCTCGGAATATTCCAGTGATACATAAATCGCTGTATCTTTTTCTTCGTTCTCATCGTATTCTAGTTTTTCTTCCCCTCTTCGTGCCCTTGTTTTAGACTTGAGGTCAAATCAGAAAGGACTTATTTGAAAGACAATAGCAAATAGTGTCAATTCTATTCCCTTATAGAATACATTTCCAGCCACCCACTCACCCACACACAAATCTGTTAGCAATTTTGAAGAGATATTAGGCGATTCAGTAACGCTTACCCCTAAAACTATCGACAGTTGGAACCTGATTAAAAATAAGTTTTATTAATCCCCAACACCTGGCACCACAGAAAACCATAAGCTTCTCTGCTCCCTGCACAAACTGAATATACTACATAAACACACTAGAAGTATTTACAGAGTATACACCATTGAAACACACAGAAATATCAAGTATTTCTATGGTACATATAAACCATTGAAACACAAATATCAAGTATTTCCACAACATGTACCACTAAAATACACAGAAATCCCACAATCATTTTCAAGTATGTTCTACATACAACAGCAACACCACACGTAAGAAGTACCTGTATAATAAAGGATGGTTTGCAATCCGTCTGAGCGTCATGAGCATGTTTGCACTGCTGTTTTCAGATGTACTTTCTGCTGATGTCGAGCCCTCAGTCTTCTTTTTCTTCCCGCTCATACCGAGAGACTCCTGGTTGAGCTGAAGCTCTTCCAGCTCTGTCAGCTTCTCAGCTTGCACGTTCTCAAGCTGATCTTTCATCTACAAGAAGACAGTATAGTTCAAAGAAGGCTGTTTGGGAAGCAATTTGTAGGAGTGTCGATTATACGAGTGTCAAAGAAATCACTTTGGTTAGTGTCGTCGTTCTCATAGTTTGCATTTCTGTCAACATTTCGTTTTCATTGTAAGTGAAAAGTCTCCCCAGTTGCTAAAAATGCATTTCACTAAATAATCGAAGTAATTTAAATTATAATCAGTTCTGTGTGAAGACATGGAAAATTTTGAAACATTAGAATAGAATAAGGCAATAGGAACAAGCAGTATGTCCCAGTCTTGGATTGATACCCAGTACAAGTTAGGTTTCTTTCAAATATGTTATAAAAAACTAGGATGAAAACTAATTAACACAACGAAATCGGAAAAAGACTACAACACTGACCTGCTTGGCTTTTTTACTGAGCACTTCAACGACGCTGGAGTAGAGCTTCTGCTGCCCTTCTGCCATCTCAATGGTCTCGATGCGGTCGTGCTTGGTGGGAAGGTCCTGGGTAATACAGACAAAATGAGCTAACATTTAGCAATGAATGCATACAAATTCCTCTGATATATTTCAGAGCTGTTAACTCCTCAACGATCACATTTTTTCCCGGAGAAAAAATGTGACACAAGCACACGCTGTTCATTAGCTGGTCGTAATGCCAACAGCGTCTAAACAAGCAGAACCGTAGCAAGTTTCTGAACGTTGTTGACGTGTTAGTGCAGTGTTCGATTGATATACACCTCAGGTTTCGTTCCATTACATCATTCAAAAGAGGACATCAGTGTTTTTGGTCATTGAAATATTAATAATAAGATTGCCTAGTCTAATGAGAATAGAACTCAGCTTAGAGCCACGTACAGACAAATAAAACAATACAGAGTAATAAATACATGTGTAATAGATGCAAGCCATTCAGGGTCTAATTATTAATTTCTATTCTCTTGCAGTGCATCCTAGAGAACTGACACGTTTATTGCAGACTTAATAAATAAATCAACTACAGAAGAGATTGAATTTAAATAAAAAATTACCTTTATTTTTCACCCTTTACTGCATAAGTTATTTTAGAGTGTTAAGCAAAAATTACTCTTCACTAACTACGACAGAGGGACGATAGTCACTTTAGGAAACTATCCTCCATGATACACTGCACATTAAAGGTTTAACCCTGGAACGACGAAGTGTGCCTGAGAGGCCCACTGTCAAAATTTAATACAGTTAAAAATTGTATTCATGAACCGCACTTTCGTCGTTCCAGGGTAAATTTCATCATGAGACGTCTAGTATATTTTGTAGAAAATAAAGTTATACTACAGGCCAAGAATTGCTCCGGTGCTCACCTTCAACACATCACTCTTGAGACGACGAAGGAAGAACGGCTTCATGATTCTCTTGGCCTGTTCAATGCGTTTTGCTTCATACTGGCTCTTGTCTCTGTCATCGGCTTTCTGTACAACAAATAAGTAACATCAATCAACATTCTGCAATAAAAATGTGGCTCCATAGGAAGAAACATACAGGATAAAAATATCAATGTATGTTCAGTGTTCCTATTCAGCTTATTAATCGATTATTAATAATAAAGAACCTGACCGTATAAAAGAGTAGCAATCAAAAAGTAGCGGAATATTTGCAAAACATAATTTCATTGCATACAGGAACGTAGCACGAATAGCTATGAATCACTCGGAGGATACACTATTTCATACGTGTGAATAGTTACATATGATGTATACAAATAATAAGTATCACACCTAGTTCTTGAACTAAATGGAAACTTGGAAATTAATAGAAAACAAGGAAATAAATGGAAATTCAAATTGAACTTACGGGAAACATGGCAAACACTTGTTTGAGCTCCTCTTTCCTGCCCTCAAAGAGCTGTGGCATCACAAACACAAGGATGGACATGAGCTCAACAAGGTTGTTCTGGAGTGGTGTGCCAGTAAGCAAAATACGGCATTCGGCCGATATTCTCATTAGATTTTCAAAACGCGCCGTGTTCATGTTTTTGAGCATGTGCGCTTCGTCGAAAATGACTGTGTGGATCTTGAGGCGCTTGAAGAGAGCCCTGTCTTCAGCACAGCTGTACATCGTGTTGTAAGTCGTCAGTATAACGTGAGTATTTTCATCTAGCTGGTTTTGAAGAATTTGCATTCGCATTCCTCGTCGTTCTTCTTGAGAGCCGTGATACATGAGCACACCTAAGCTAGGACACCACAATTCAAGCTCTCTAGCCCAGTTGTCCAGCGTTGAAGAAGGCACGACAATGAGACTAAGATCTTCTGGTTGTACAGTCTCTCGCACGTGAGCCAGGAATGCAATAGCCTGCACAGTTTTACCCAAACCCATCTCATCAGCAAGCACTCCATTGAGTTCGAACTGCAGCATCAGCGACAGCCAATTTAGCCCTATCATTTGGTAACCCTTCAGCTGCATCTCTGGGTTCAGTAGCTTAGGCTGCTGGCTGATAGCAGCGTCCATTTGTTCTCCATTAAGAAGCGACGTCACCGTTTCATGTATCCGGGATGAGATGTGTTCACAGCGCTTCATTAGCTGCAGGACAGTGTTGCGCTTCTGCAAGGCGTTCTTGACGTTGTTCAAGAGATCAGGCGCAATGTATTTTTCCTTCTTAAAAACGTCTACCAGATGCTGCCAATCTGTGTAAGGCCGCAGTGATGCGATGATCTCTCCCTTCTTCTTGCTGCAGCCTGGAATGGCGCATATCTCCTGCTCCGTCGAGGTGTTCAGGAAAGATAAAACAGATGCTCGCATACTCTCTACTTCTGCAGTAACCGCTCCACTGTTCTCATCTTCTCCCTCAGAGTCATCATCACTTACGTAAACATTGCTTTTGCCAATATACAAGTCCTCTTCATCGTCTTCGTTTTCGTACTGAGAAAATCTTGAAGACGCACCAAGCATTTTGAACATTTTTTTCTTGTCCTGCATTTTTTGCTTAGCAAGAAGTTTAGGATTAGAAAATTTGAATTTCTGATCCTCAAACGTTTTAGGTTTCTGCTTATTATGATGATCATTAAACAGTTCAACTCGCTTCAAAATTGGCGTCTTGCGAATGCCATTACCATCCTCCTGTTGACGGCGTTCTTGCTCTCTCTGTTTCTGCAGTTTGATCATAGCGTCGCGTTTCTCAAGCATCTTCTGTCGGTCGATCTGCTTGAGCAGACGCTCTTGTTTCCGTCGCTCCATCTCCTCCTCACGGAGCCTCTCCAGCTGCTCCTGAAGAGAGTCAGTACTCATATCAGCCATGGTGGTCCCAGCTGCAGCGCTAACGTAAGGAAGCTTCGCTGTCTTTCCTTCACTGGCACAGTTCATACCGCTGGTTCCCAAAGACTTGTCTCGCATGAACTTCTCGGTCAAGTCTTCGGTTTGCTCGAGCTTGGAATGGAGTTTAGCCCGCGCATCATGCCGTTTCTGCAGTCGCTGTTGAAGCTCTTCCTCTTCCTGCAGTAAGGAGCTCAGTTCGTCTCCCTCACTGTCAGCGTCGCTGGC
>VCRD01002701.1:22426-76395 GCA_006783055.1 Trinorchestia longiramus
ATGGAAAACTGGAACACTGTAATAGATAACTGGAACACTAATAGAAAACTGGAACACTAATAGAAAACTGGAACACTAATAGAAAACTGGAACACTGTAATGGAAAACTGGAACACTGTAATGGAAAACTGGAACACTGCAATGGAAAACTGGAACACTGTCATGTGAAACTGGAACACTGTAATGGAAAACTGGAACACTGTAATGGAAAACTGGAACACTGTAATGTAAAACTGGAACACTGTAATGGAAAACTGGAACACTGTAATGGAAAACTGGAACACTGTAATGGAAAACTACTCTGACACAGCGAAATGACGAGAGAAAACCCACCATTTTGTCGTAGTCTGGGAACATAGTGCCCAGTGTGTCCAGGTAATTATCGATGAGGTGTACGGGCTCAGAATCAAAGCTCTGACACAAAAGCTCCTCAACTTTGTCTTCATTTTCATTTGATGCCTTGAATTTCTTGGCAGGTCGCTGGACGTTCTCGTCATCATCGTCCGAGTCAACTATGCGGTTCTTCTTCATCTGCGAATAAAAAATGCAGCTTGAAAAGTGCGTAATAGAGAGAAATTATTCCTTTTAAAAATTATGCATAATTTTCAATAAAGAATCAAAACTCAAAAAGAATTAAATCAGGTCCCAAAAGTCAATTCAAACAGCTCTGAGCAACACATCGCAGAGGAGACATAAACTACCATGCAAGAATTTGTTCTCTTGAATATAAGAGATGTCTATTTTCGACATAAATTTGCACATTAAACTAAACGGAACAGTAAAACGAAGAACCTTCATTGAAACTTATAATTTCCTTTTTAATAATATGTGATAATTCACCTCGTGGAATTGTATTACGTTGAATAACAACTATAGGAGTAAACAACATCGTCATTTCGATAGCAATAAAAACTAAAATATTTCTGAAACAAGAATAGCCTGCCTGTTTAAGATCAATTACATAAACTGTTGTAAGTTTAATCCTTCATACTGTATGAAAAAGTAAAGGGAAAATCATTTATAAAGCAGGTCATAGTAGCTACACAGGGTCACTGGATGCTGATCTTGTTGTGTCTTATTATACTTTAAGTGTATAGTTGAACAATATTCACGTTATTTTATCAGTCTCATTATACTTTAAGCACATGATTGAACATCAGTAATAAAGCATTTGAAAGTGCAATATCTCCTTACTATTTTCGTGAGGGTGCAAGTTTACAAGCAATCAATAAACCTGGTCTACAACGAACAACCTACTCTACACAAAGATAGAAATTCTACAGGTGTTTTTAAGTCATATGATGTGCTCAGCCAGGTATTTTTTAGAGTACCTAATCAATAATACCATAGCGAGGGAACTCTGAATCCCCTCTTTCTGTAAGCAATTCTCTCTTGATTAACGTACCCTCCAGTCACATGGAAAAATCCTGGGCTGTATTATACTCTACTCTGAAAATCTTGGTTCTAAATTTATCTCTGCCAATGCGTTGCCAACAAGTTGAAACTGAGCAAACCTGTTTCAGTACCTGGAGTACAAGACTACAAAATATTAGGTGACTATAACTTACAAACAAAGCATCTTCAGTAGAAAATTCTTCCACCGTTTTTACGGTACCATATAAGAACAAACATCAACCCCTTTTTCCATTACATGGTTACACATAATAGTAAAAGAAAATTATGCATTCTGCATAAAAGTTCCCCCATTAGTATTCAAAGGAAAACCAAACGTAAAACACAAAGAACAATCCAGATGGAGTGCCCACCATGCAGCAAGCTGTGAAAAGTTGGCGGTAAAAAAGTATAAAATAATTTATTAAAATGCTTCATTCCTTACAAATAAAACAAGACACGACACTAAGCTCACCTTAAATCTCATTATGGGGCTGTCTTGAGAGGAGTCATCTGTGTCTCCACCTTCATGTTTATCTGCAAGGAAATGTGATAATGGTTTTTATCTATAAAAACAACTAACAAAAATTATATCCAGGTATATAGTCAGACATTTAATCCCAAAAACTATAACAAGAGTTGAAATGAATTAACATTCCATTTAACAATACAACCGTAGATCTTTTTATTTTACTAACACAAAAACAGCAAGCAGTTTCAGCAAAGAACCACAGTTCTCCATGAAACTTAACCAAACTATCAATATGACACAATTTGTACATCGATACTCAACATAATAACCACCATTAAACTGCTTTAGTCTGGTTCAGTGACTGCCTTAGTCCCTGAAAAGAGCGAGTTCTTTGGCATAATCAGAGTAGAGCTATTAACTTCAGGTAAATCTATTGTATTCATAAGCATTAATGAACCAGTTACGAGTGTTGCAATCCCAGTATTAAGATAAGTTCACAATACAAAGATGAAATGTAAGGAGATAAACACTAATTTCAGATTCAAAAATGTATGATATTAGTCAAAAACCCTGAATTTGAAAAATTTATCTATCTAATGATGTTTCGTCTTCTAGTATTAAAACTTCCCATGTTCCTTTCTACCCAGTGCTCTAAGCATCATTTTTCTTCTCAAGCTTTCCCAGTTACCCAGTTCAAGATCACTAACTCAATAAATAGAACCCACCTATCTTCAGTAGTAGATATGATAATTAATTAAAGAAACAGAACATTAATTTTCTCTATTATCTCCCAAATTAATTTGAAATCAAAGCTTTAATGAAAATATGGAGCAAATAGAAAGACTATAGCTATAATATATCAATGTCTTGTAATTTTTATTCATTAAGAACGCCCATCAACAAGGAATAACCTGGACCAGTTGCCAGACAATTGAATTAGCAATAGAAAACCTCTATTACATTAAAATAATAATCGAATGGCAGACAGACACAAACTTTCTCCACATACAAATATGAGTGAGTTTGAAACATTCATCTGGTAGTAACAGTTAAGATTTGAAGATGTCACGGATCTACTAAAAACTGCCTATTTTATAGCAGGCTATCTATAAGAAAAAATTATTACTTCAATAACAACCGCAGAAGATATGCATGTGCTTCACTTGTTTTACATGCACTAAAACAAGTTAACCTCACCTTTGGCTTCATCACTGCTATGAGCTTCACCATTGGCAGCTGCTACAGTAGACTTCTCTGAATACATTTTGGAGGAATTGAAGGCCGAGAAGGCCTGGGCAGTGGTGGAGGCAGCGCTGGAACGGAACGTCACCACAGACGTGGGCTTCCGCACCACAATAGTGCTGATCTTTGGGCTGTTTGCTGCAGGTGCTCTTGCAGTTTCTGCATAGTGATATCTCAATATATGTAATGAGCAGTAGGAATAAGTCTAAAAATGAAAATTAACACGTTCAACTACAGGTAAACTAATGGTATACAAGCAGGTATATCGGTTGCTAGTGTTCCTAAATGCTTACAATAACATAAACAGAACAGGATAAAAGCAGAGTTATGAATGAATTTTCCAACAAGTGCAATAACAGCCATGAACACACCTGACTGCAGAAATATGCCCAAGCATTGAAAACCAACACATATGTATATTTCTTCATGTCATTGTGAATGCATTGGCAGCACACGATCAAAACAAACGGTCAAAAACACAAATAAAAATAAAAGGAGTTATGTGACAAGTAATCTTGTGAATCGGATGAATTATTAGGAGCTACCAACAGAAATCACAATTCACATTCTACATTACTAAATAAATACACACCAAATTATGATTTTCTATTCAAACTTCTTATGCCTTCATAAACAGAGCAAGTATAGAGAATAGAAACACTACTCCAAATGTATTCAATCCCACCTGGCCGTTCCTTTTTGGCAGGGGAGTCAATGAAGAGCATGCGAGCAGCCACACCGTTGCTGGTGACAGGTTTGTTCTTCCCTAGCACAGGACTGGTAGTGCTGCTGCTGCTGCTGCTGCTGCTGCTTGCACCATCTGTAAAGTGCTTCAAATATGAAAGAAGTACACCCATGTTTACTGACTGCACCAAGGCACCAGTCACATGATTTAATATATTAATGTTACAGTGAATCTTTAGTGCACAATATAGCAGTACTGACCAGATATTAAAACTGAATCGTAAAAAAAAGTGTTCAATGACATCTGGTTTTGTAAGTACAGGCAGCTGAGTAATAATGGTTGTATTGAAGGAAAATATATTGTTATAGAACAAAGAAATTTCAATCTTGCTTAAAAACATTTACATTCTTCAAATGCTTGTTTAAAGTTTTAACAAATACATTCATCTAACTAAGGCTATTGAATAGAATAAAAAGCATAGTTTTCCTAACTCATTAGAAAAGAAAATAAGACAATTTGTAATTTTTGACAACTTTTGATGGCCTTGTAGATGGAAAATACAATGTCACACAAGTAACTTCATTGAGCACAGCCATTCAAGGCCAAAACTTCAGAAGCATTATAAATTACTGTAACAGAAAATACAGCTCACCTGCTGCTGGATCACGACGCACAAACCGCAAAATGCTGCCTGCAATACAAAATATGAGTTAGATTTACCTTACTAGAAAGCACTGTAATAATGTAAGAAATATTATACAAGAAAGTTTGGACAACATCAAATAGCAGATCTAGCCATTTGTCTGCAAAGTTGGTTTGGATGAATCACTGCATCTCTAAGTAGGAGACTTTCCAAACTTTCCTAAACTTTTCTGAACAAATTCAGTAGCTCGTGTTCTACATTCTGACAGGAACCAACTTGTTGACTGACAATTCAATAGAAACCAATCATATTCCCTTGATGCACTCACAACTAATAAATAGACAGAATTGCCATGTCCTACTTCAGAAATATTTCACATCATAAATAAGTTTATCCTTAATTGAAATTTGTACACAGTGAGTGTCTGAATCAGCAGAATCACAACTCTAAACACACTGCATTACTGAATATGCTCAGGTTAAGTTGTCATCCAGACCTAGATTTTTTTTGTTTCTCAGCTTGCTATTTACACTAAAGCAGGAAAGGAGCAGCATTTCAGTACTAATTTTACTCTATTTAATTATTTTAGCTGAAGTTCCCAGCCCTGCTGAATACTGAACTGTTTGATATTCTTTCTACATACCATGATGAATTTAGTTTAAACAATCAGCACACTACATTGCAACTAGCACTGTTTCACTCTGATAAACATCTCTTTGCTCCTCTTGGAACTTCAATATATTTTCTTTTACATCAGATTAACTTATAAGGAATGATGTACCACATCAAAATGTTTGATGGTTTCTTCAAAAATATCTTTATTTTATTCCAATGATAAAATAATGAGCAGTATTTCTCTGTCACTTCATGCTCTCTCCTTAAATCATGTTTTTATGAACTCAATTAACTTTTTCTTAGTAGAGCTCATAACTCAGTACATACACTGGATGAGCATCAAGTTTCTAAATGTTTTAATATTAATACTTCCTGACCAACAATCTATTCAGCTTCTTCATCAGGTTTTGCTCATTCATGCAGGAACAAGCTGTACAGTGCACTTCAAAGAGAATTTTGAATAAAAAAATTGAATACCCTAACAAGATATATATTAATTAATTTATACCTTTTTTGTGACAAATTTACAATAATATCCAAAAGCAATGGCAGGCATACCTGTGCATTTTATTTCTGTTAATAGCTTAAGGTATTGGCCATATAAACACCACCTTATTCTTCATGAGTAGATTTTTAATCCTTGTGCTAACAAACTTTTTTGTACCATGTAGGTTTTTCTATGCTAGAACTCAGTCCATGTCCATAAAGCATCTGAATAATACCCATAGAAATCTCAAATGCTAAAATAAGATGCTAGGTCTAGAAATATTCTGGGATCAATTCTCCCATTGGTATTTTGCAGTGGAACAAATTATCCCAGCAGTAGCAAGAAGGTTGAATGATCAGCTTGACAAGCAAATTTAACAGAATTAATGAGACAAAGAGTTACCTAATACTAATAAAAACCCTTTAAAATCAAATGCAATATACAAAAGATTACTTGCACATTTCATTACCATATGATCAAATTGATTTTCTGCCTGAATTATTAGCTATTAACAATACATTTTCCCCTTCTAAAAATTATGGCAGGTATATCAGTACAACTTATTTTTAAATTTTCAAGGCTATTCTCTGCCCACCATAATACAGTCACCAGCATGTCTTTCATGTGCATACTTTAGATACAGAGTAAAACTCCTGTTCAGTGAGTAACATTCTCCACAGTTAATAAGAATTGATTAAATGATTACCAGTATAGATTTATTATCCTGTACATATAACTACAATTTATGATGTATGAGAAACTCAACTATAAAAGACATCATAAACACCTACTACTACAATGGTAAATTAATTGGAGCAAAAAATACAGAAATGAAGATATTAGGATGGAATAGCTTATATTTTATTTTAATGTCTCAGAAAATACAAAGCCAATAAGTTAACTACAAGCCAAGGTGATGGCAAGTCAATGGATACATTTTGAATCTGTGCATCAATTATAACACGACCTGTAGACTTGATGAACATCCTGATGTTTATCAATAATTTTGAAGGTAAATATTACAAAGTAGTTTGAGAACAAATCAAATAATTCACAAGCAGTAAGCATTATCTAATATAACGTAGCAATGACTTCTAACATGAAATAGATCTTCATCGTCAAGTAATGTATAGAAAACTCAGTATTTCCTCTGAACTCATGAGCTAAGCATTCCCTCTACAACATTTCCTTTTCCAATTAAATATTTGAATGAAGCCCACCATGTTATACGAGCTATACAATAAAAATGTATCATTCCATCTCCACTCAACTAATTAATAAAACTTTTCTCTAATAGAGCACATCACAGAACACAAAATCACTTTTTAAAGAAGAGAAATCTCACTCTCACTTCTCAGTCAAACCATTCAATTACAGGATAACAATGGGACCAATCTGGTACAGCCAGTGAGAATGCATGCTTTGGTCTTTTCTTTATAGCCAATGAAATCCTATTTCAAAAGAAACTAAACATTGAAGTCACACATCATCATAATTGTTGCATACTTTTGGAATTCTGACTTGATTTTATCACAATGATAATGTATTGTGTCTTCCTACTCTTTGACAACACCAATGGCTCATTTCATTTAATTACAGCAAATTACTCATACAACACAAGAAATAAAAACTATGAAAACTACTCTATTTGTCATAAATGAAATAAATGTTTTAAAAATTTAAAAACTTACTTTGTTTTTTTGACTCAGAATCTTTTTTTCTAAATCCACGTAATGAATCATCAGCCTTGGATGACATTGTAACCTATCCTGGAAATGCATAAAAAATGATACATAAAAAATACATTATCAATTTCACTCAAATTTTATTATCATGAACCAACAAAGTTCAAGTTAGTGTTGAAGGGTAAGCCTAGAAGATGCCAATATTATCATTTTAAAGCCACTGGAATCATTGTCAAGACGGAGAATTTGAGTCTTACTATGTATTGGGTTGGCCAAAATGTTCATTCAGTTTTGGAAATGCATAATAGTTTCTGATCTCTTTTTAGTCTCTGAATTTTATAACAGAAAGAATGCATTCATGAGATATTATAAACATGGCTTGAAATATTTTAAAACCTCACAAACCTGTATAAAAAGTTTCATCAAAATTATTACTATTAGTATTTGATACACGTCTAGGTATTGCGTTTGAAGCAAGCAGAGTCCAGGATAACAAACAATCATGAAGCTAAAGTTAAGAAGCCAAAAACAAATCACAAGACACATTGCTGGTGTGTCTTCTGTCAGTATACCAAAATACTGACAGGGTCTAGCCAAATTTAAACACAAAGGTCCAGAAATAAGAAAACATAGGTCATCTGTCATTCACCAAAAGTCATTAACAAGTATGCCTAGTCAAAAATTACATCAAAGAAATTAGATTAATGCATGTTACAACAAAACAGACTAGCTTAACAGATAATCTCTGAATTCTGATAATAAATTTAAAAAGCACCAACTAATAAATGCTGGCTGTCATTGAGATTTATGCAAATTATTGTTAGCTTCATCAATGCATTTTTTATTTATTTACTATGAGACTAAAAATAATTTAGAGCTAAGAAAACATGAATATTGAGTACTTTTGTCATGAGTCATGACTATGAACTGACTAAGTGGTCCCAAAAGAACTAAGTATCTTATTTCTTTACTGATTTTTATTTCTTATTTTTTAATTAGTTGTTCTCTCCCTAAGCATAGAAAAAAGAATAAACTCATGTAACATCAGATTAATGCCCTTATTGACATAGGAACATTTGTAAAAGTACCATCCTGCTTACAACCTACTCAATATGTGACCACTCATGCTTTTGATCAAATTGTCTGTACAATGCATAAGAAATACATAATTACAAAAAAGAAATATTCAAAGATGATGCAAAACATATTATGGTAAAAAGAATAGAATAATGATAGTGCATTCAGTACTATGTAAATACTTAATGTAGCTAACTTAAACATGATACCCTGTCCAACACATCAGCTTTTGTTCTAATTGTAGACTTGCATCAATTGTCACTTACAACCCATTGTTGGTTAAAACAAAGCTACATTGTAAATTGATTGTACTTGTATTTGAAAATCTGTCCTAAAACCTAATTCATATTTTCCACTGTACAAATACTGATACTTTTAGAGAAATTGCTTATATTTTGGTAATATAATATTCATTATTCAAAATGCAATCAACTGCCATGCCTCCTCTAGTTACTAAGAATGCAAGAAGAGCATCAGTAACATTTTTGTATGCATTAATGCATTACATTAATATATTACATTAATAAAATAGCATTAGAATGGAAAAATCAGAGCATATTTGCTGCACTAGGATACAGCACACATTAAATTATAATGCAAACTGTATAACATGATAAGTATGTCATTTTCTATCTATTTTTGTTTCTTAGTTATCAACTTAATCCTGGATATTTTAGATCAATTAACATAAATAACAAATATAAACACTTAAACCAGAAGAGGTAAAAATATCTACATATGAATTGAGAGCCACACTACAGAAAATAATACAATGAAAATTGTAACATCTCTACAAACAATTTCAGGACTTGAAAACAACTTTCAGATTGAAATGATTCCCTGTCATCTATTTAGAAATTCTTGAGACATTTACCTTGTGTTTATCCACTTTAGTGTAAAGCCTAAGAACCAAGTAGCAAAATTTTAACACCCTTGGCACTGTATCTTTAATGGTTAGCTAAGTTGCAAACATCTTTTGATGGCATTCTTTCAAGCAAGAAACTATTGTCAAGTATTACAATTTTCTTTTACACTTTTATTATGGGTAATGAGCCATAAGGGAGTTCTTCTAACAGAAATTTTTTTTCTACTAAAACAAAATAATCAACATATTCAACAAAAGTCCATTTTACTATTTACCCAATTCTACTATAATTAGACAGTAGAATATTATGAAACTAGGTTTCATAAATTTCTCATTTTAAAGTTTTAACTTGTATTCCAATAATACTAACCTGTCAACATAAAAGATAATAAAATTATGACAATTTGAGGGCTTACAAATTTACATGAAATATTTCTATTACAAGCTTTTCTTATTGATTAGGTAATAACATGATTTAATTCCCACTTTATCATGAAATTATTTATGCTACTGAGGAGAAAAAAGAAAAATTCAAAATATTTTAATGACACTAACTGCATTGGATAAAGAGTAAAAAACTGGCCGCTGAAATAAGCAGAATCAGTCAAAATACGAGTGAAGCCATGAACATTTCAATATAATAGGTCTGTTTTGAGCGAAAAGATGTTCTATAATCTTTGAACTGTAAAGTTAAATCTCTAAGCGAACATAAATTTAGTCACAAAAATATTGTTTTCTCAACAATTCATCTTCAACGCATCCAGACCAAATCCTCATTGAAGGTTTTGCACCACACGTTGACAATCGCGCGTCAGCGGACGGTATGAATAGAAAGTATTTACGTTCGAATTTCAAAATGCATCTATACAGCCACTAACTAATAAAAATGAAGAGAGTGTGGTACCTAGGTCTTTTACACACAAATATTTAGTGACGATGATAACAGTAAATATAACTTCTCACTGAGGCCGATTATTTGTCGTATTCCTTCCTCTATGGTGCTTATACTATTTCTCTCCGCTTTTTACAGTCATCATCCGAGCTATTTGTTAGTCAAAGGCTTCAAACCATATTGAGTATTATAATTGTTAATTTATTCGGTTTTAAATGAAATCTATTGTTAGTTTGCAGTAATTCTGCTATTATTTACCATCAATGTATCCTTATTTTCTTCAACTTTGCCTTTTTATATTGTAGAGCTTTCAGCGAGCCACTGTTCATATGTGATTTTGAAGAAATAAAAAGAAGTGTAGGAAATTGTGTATCGTACTTGGGAAATTTATTTTCATTCTCATAAATTTGTTGTATTTTTATCTCACTGAGTATTATTATATGAACTTGAATAACTGCACGTAATTTCTTTTTTCGCTCAACGTGTTGTAACATGCAGCGATGTCGTTTTCTATTACGGGTTATAGAGTATCAGAAGTAAATAAGATAATTGCAAAAAGACAGTACTGAGCGTTTTTTAGTAAACAATATTTCTATATATGTGTAATATATTATGTCACTTTTTGTGTGCACAGTTGTGAAATCTCTTCTTATACCGCATGTAGCGAACAGAGAAAGAAAGAAAACTTGTGTATCGCGATAAATTTACTACATGACATAGGCATTAACATTGAGTTTTCAAATTTCTTACGATTCAAGTTCTACCGCGGGGATAATATATTTGTTGATGATGTAAGAACCTCATGCTTTCACTGAAAAATTAAATAAAAAACACATATGCACACACACACACACACACATATATATATATATATATATATATATATATATATATATATATATATATATATATATGTATATATGTATTTATGAAATGCATATGCACTTGAACAGCATACGAAGTATGAAATGATATTCCATAACTGTTGACCGAATGGATGGAATGAAGGAGACAAGAGCTAGGAGAGTTGTTTGAATAAAAAATTATGATCATTAAACATGGCTGATACATGTGCCACCATTTCCTAGTAGAAGGCTTTCATCCCATTGATCAAACTCGTATCGTACCCTGAGGAGATAAGTTACTTATAATTTTGTTAGCTGTTTATATGAACCTGTTAACAAGAATTAAACAATCATTGACGAATAAATGTAATCGTATATTCAATAAAGAAAAACGAAAAAAAACTTGATTCCATTCAAGTATACATGAAATATGCGATGGTTTTGAATTTTTATGCTAACACCTTAAAACTGATCGTGGTTCCAGCGACTGTTCCCGTTCATCTTGTGGCAATGCATCGGGGGTATCCCCGCTCGAGCTGCGGGAAGACCCGAGTTCAATTCCTGTAGTTGTCTTGGTTTGTTTCTGTGTGATCATCAGCGGACGAGAAACATGTCCAGCGTGCTGCAATGCTGGAAGCTCGATTTAAGACTTTGTATTAATGAAACACATCGAAACGCCTCTACAAGCCGTTACTTTAAGTTGCAACACTGACAGGAATCATCACTACTCATCAGATGCTAACATAAAGAATTAAAAATCTAATGTATACCTGATTGGAAATAAAGGTTTTTCCTGAATACCAAGATTTCTTAATTTATTTTTATGAATACACGTGGTCCCTTCATGGAATTTTATTCTAGAATTTCTTACAAACCAATGAACAGTGAATACGTCGAAGCTGGAGAAGAAACACGAGACTCAGGCTTGATAATCCAATACTTCATCATTTGGACATCCTTCCTCTGGTTCAAAGATTCTCTCATCATAAATTTTGGCTCGCCATTGATATACAAATACAGTTGCACAAACTGTACATCTGTGCACGTTGGAATGATGCCACGTTGTTTATACGCTATAATAATTGAGTATCATGGAAAGAGCCTCTGTGTTGTAACCTGTTTGACACATACTTGTCTGTCTGTCTCTAGGTCGAGCAATGTCATGCACTGGTATCAGAGAGTACTTTTAACCTTATTAATTCTGTCACGTGTGGAAGGGATCTTAGAATTTTAGAGTCTATGAAAATTTTAGAGTTTTTAGAATTTAGAAAGTTTTTAGAATTTAGAGAGCATATTTTCAAAGAGGAGGCTGTGTTGAATCTAACAGGCAGCTCGTAAAACTTATTGTTCTGAATAGATAAATTGTGTTTAGTGTGTCTTTCAAATTATAACTAGGATATACCTACTTAATCAACGTTAGTAATATTCATTTGTCAATTTGCAGATGTTTTGTCTATGAACTGATGATGGAGCTGAACTCCGAATTGTTTTCAATTAAAAATTATCATTTTTTAATGTTTTCTAGCTTATAAATTCTGAATTAAAACTGAAAATATCTGCTACGAGAGACATCAGGTTCTCGGCAAAACTTTCCGTAACTTTGTCTTAATTTTACGCATTAATGATTCTTTATATCTAAGATAATTTGTTGTATTTTCAAGTGATTGATTTGTAGCATATAGTGTAGACTTTGAAGCATATCATTGTCAACTGAGCCAGAAGTTAACTCACAGAAAATGACATGACTGTTCAGTTTTAGGCCTTTCAGAGTACAGGTACTCCACGATGCTGAAAAATATTGATGTCCTATTAATGAATGTCTACACTTTAGGAATTATTTGAATAAGTTAATGTTATTCATAATCGTATCGATGAAAATTAAGTAAAGGTTATTAGCTTCTGATTTAAATTTACGTATCTGTACCAAAAAATCAGTACAATTTTTTATTGTATAAGCTATAAAATGGTTCTTGGTGGTCTTGTTGATGGATGTTGCCGGTGATGAGCTCTGAACATGCTTCAGAACTGCTCAGCTAAGCTTATCTCTGACTCAATTTTTATAAGTAGTGAATCCGAGCATGCAAATCCTACTCGTACTGTAGGAACTTTTAAAGATATTCAAAAATGTTTCTACAAACTTGATGGACGACTTACCTTTACGAAGTTGTCATTTTTCTTATGAAAGATTCATTAATTGTGTGTCCATATACGAAAAATTTCCATTAAAATAAAAATAATAGCACCGATACACCACAATTTTAATAATACTGCTGTAGATATGATTTACTAAAAAGCTGTGACAATATCTACCCATCTGCTGTTATTGCAAAGAGTTTTTTCACTGAAATTTAATAAGCATTTTACCTAACTCATCACGTAAGGTACTACATAAACTTACTTTTGCGTTCCAAAACAACACATCAACAAATACGTCCAGTATCATTCTTAAAAGATGACCCCTGGGCTCGACAATTCTAAATTGTCCTTCGAATAGAAATGCGATGCCACCTTGTGGAAATTTGAAATTGCAATATTCTAGATGAAGGTATTTTCTTCAGTTTAATACTGGGATATCATATAAAATATTCCATTCGTTTCAATGAGTTTTATGGTAATATGTCTAATTCGGTTTTTAGCTAACAGAATTATTAAAGTGTGCACTGCTTTGTCTATTGAGTTGTAAGTTTTTTCTTCATAAGTAATGTAGAGTTATTCTGTTCACTTTGCTTAGTTACGTAGTTCGTTGAACAGGACCAAGATGACTTATATACAGTCGCTGGCTCTTAACGTGTCGTGTATGTTGACGCCACATAGAGATCCTTCGCGCTATCAAAAAGGAATGTGATGCCAAAGATGCTTTACAAAATTAATGATAAACTCGAAGAACGTGACGTCACAAGACAGATGAAATTACTTTAATTGAGAAATTTTTGAAGTCTTTTTATGCCACAAAATTTAGGGTTTTATAATACGTGTTGTTACGTACACTAGCTACGATACTTGAAGACCCAAGGTTATAATTGGAGGCTATCGTGGATCACATCATCTTTCAAACTCTCATATTTTTTCTTCTGAGTCCATGATTTTACAGCATTGAACTATACTTTGAATTTTATAAAGTGCTCAGTCATGAACTCATTTTTCCTCTTATTCTGAAAGTGGCAACCGGGCAGAAACTAAATAAATAAATGTTTTTAAACTGCTGTATAGGGGAAAATATTGCTCACATCTCAACATGTGACTTGAATTAAGTATGGATGAGTGGTATCAGCAGTAGGTTTTCGTCTCCATGGCAACTAACCTCGACAAAGAATAAAGAAACAGTCACATGTTCTTGGTTTGGTATTGAAATAATTTATTTCAAACGCTCATCATTTACACTCGATATACTGCTATTTTTCACGTACTTGCATTCAATAAAGTCGGATAAGCTCATTATTATGATGTAGCCTAAGACAGCATGAGCTAAAAGTCTAAAGGTTGTACAGTTTTGAATTTCTTCTTAATTCATATTGATTATTGTTCTTCTTGATTGCGAGATGACTTCAAAACAATAGGAAGATGCATTTTAGTTGCTAATCCATAACATTCGCTCCAGCGTAGAGAATAGATCATAATGGCAACAAGGAATTTCTAGCTCTGAAAACTTTTATACTAAAAACTGTAACAAAGTCAGGGATAATAATGCATGATGTTGCCTTTGAAATTATTTGTTACTGTTTTTCATATTGCGCATAATTCATATGAAAAACATCATTTGCACTCAACATGTGCAAATCCTTTTGTCCTTTTGTTACCGTCGACCATCTTATGCAGTCAGAAAATCCAGATCCGTTGAGGCGTGTTTGTGCATATTTTCGCCTTTTTCCGTTATTGCTTTGTTCTTATCAGACCTGTGTTCTTATTGGAAGTTGAAGGGCTCATGCGCCTTTCTATTGAATAAAGATATTTGTTTATCAATTATTCACAATAGCGTCATGAAATGTGCCATTCATTTTATGATGCTGGAAAAATTGCGCAGCTACTGAAATACTATATTTTCTAGCATAAGATTGCGCATCAATACGTAGCTTTGCATCATACAATGTATAAGCAAATTTCACCGACATCTACTGCTTGAGTATAATGAATGAAGTTGCTTAGTTATTTTGTGCTATAATGAAGAACAATTGCAATTCACATTCATGTGATGAGTGAACTATGCTTCTGCTGTTACCGTTGTCCTTTTCATTGGTCGGTCACCAAGTTGATAAAACACCCAGTATCATACTTTTATGGAATATGAATACACACGTCTGTATTATTCCGTGCATTGAAGAGATATTCCTTTGAGTGGAGAAGGAAAATGGCTCAGATGAGATGAGAAACAGGTTTTCCACCTGTACCCTCATTCATACCCTCATCTACACGCTGAGGGTAGAATGTCGAATAAACTTTATTTGTATTAGGTAAAACACTTTGGGTAGGTCACAGTATCATTGTATCAAGCCTCAAACACCTATAGAATAACTTTGATACTATACGCATCTCTAAATTTCTATTTCCATGTTTCCTGGGGCGTGCAAGTCCTTGGTTCGAGTTCACACACCGCACTGTACTTTCTCCTGCTTACGATGCAGAAGACCGGGCAGACTAACGTCATCCAGTTCATCTAGCCTCCTTATGAGCCTCAGCTTAAGTCGCCAAACAGAATAACGGGAACAGTCGTTTGGAGCATCATCTCTGGTCGTAAAATTTTAACATTGAGAATTGAAAACCCGATGACAATACGTGTACAATAATATACTGTATCGGGAATAGTTTGTTTATTTTTTTAACTTTTTGTTTGTTGCAAAATTTTATTCTAAAATCTTTACACACTACAGTCCGTAGGGATGTTCCCTTAAATGATTCCGTGATAACTATTTTATTTGACGTCAAGTTTTCTATGCTATTTAGCTTACATTCCATATTGTCTTACATGGATTAAAAATCTTACTCATCTTACTGTTTTCGACAATCTCAATTCCAATTAGAAGAGTCGATTAATTTTCTTAATGTGAATGCAGCAGCCCAATTCCATCCTCTATCGTACGTCCACTAACGGGAATGACTTGGCCTTCAGTTCTGTGGAGGAGCTCGTTTACATACACCATTGCATGGACCATTTATCGCCCCGGTGACTCTCGTCTTCGAACTCTATGACTGAACTTGAGCCTTTAAAAATTCTATTTTAATTTCCGTGAATATTATCCAGTAAATTTGGAGAGCACATTCGTATATCATTTTTTGTTGATCGTTCAAATAATTTCTCAGACGTTTTAATTTCAAATCATAGTACAATGTTTACGATTAAGAAACAGTAATTTTTATTTCCTCTACTTTTATCACATTAAGAATGCGACGATGCACGATGAATCGCTCAAGTACGATTAGTCATGGCCTTTTTTATCTATTACGTGCTATAATAAAGAGGATGTAGAGGTCTTTAACCTATTATTTACTATAATAGTGAGGATGCCGAGATCTTTAGCCCGTTAATTACTATACTAATGTTGATTTCTCTTCAATTAATCTATAAATGTGTCAAATCCTTTTTCTGCAGCATGTATATTAGAATGATGTCTATGAAATTAGATACATATATAATTCCGATCGCCTCTAATGTGCACAAAATTCGGAAAATGCGTATGAACTTTATTGTACCCTACAGTAAGTAGTTAAGGCCAGGTGGTATTTACCTTTGTTTTGCACGAATAATTGCGTGTAGGTAGTTGTATAATATAATAGTCACCCATAATAGAAAATTCAAATGCAGAGCACCATCTTCTGAAAGCGATCATTTGGACCAATCGCTTAATTCTGAGGTAAGTCCCGGATTATATTTCATCAGCTTCGTGCGCTTTTCCACGGCCTAACGGCTGTTGGCCAGAGCGAGACGCAGATGAAAGGTGGGCGGCTGTGGTGTCACCTACGAAAAGCAATCAAGAGGAAACAGTGGCTGACGCAACCGTTGTGCCAGCGACAGTCATCTCTAAGCTCCCTTTTCCATTATCTATATTTTTACTTTGGTGGCTAAGGTAATTAGTCTAAGTACTAAACTTTCCGGTAAAATATTACAATACTGCAGCCTTACTAATGCACGAGGATATATATGTAGGTAAACGGAAGAGACTTTTACGTTTGGTACGACAACTGACTAAAGCTGTTCGTTGTATTGACTGGCTGCAAGGTTTACAAGAAATGCACCGTCGAGAGCCAGGAGCTGCCTGACGCTGGCAGTGCCTTCAGTCTAGACAGGCACTTTGTACCGTGAGGGGTGAGGCTCGCTTAAGAATTTAATGAACACGTGTTTGTGAGCGTCATCATGAAGAAATGGTGATGCTGTCTGATAATTTCATGCGAGAATAGTGATGACTGTGAGATCCAAGTTCTCATTATTTAACGAGTAACAGCTATGGATATTGAGAAAAATTAACTAATGCAACACATTAGTACACAATAATCATGAGTAAAATAGGAGTATTATTGTCAGATTTAATTTTCCTTCAAACAAAAGCAACGAACTCTTAGCAGCAAATGATAGTATAGAATTTATTAGCTCTGTATTAGCTATTGAATGTGTTGCTATATTTCAATGTGCGATTGATAAAAAAGTTCAGCGACCGCTTATACAGCGAAGTGAATCTATCAACGATTTGAAAAAACGATGGTACAAATCTGTCTCCAGATCACAGTAATCAGCTTCTCTAACTGTAAACCCATTTTACGAACGTTTCATTTCGCACACTATCAGCTGTAGTTTCCCTTTCCGCGTATCCGACTTATTAAGAGTTTGAAGCTGTTCTTTCAGCGTATTTGCGGACAACCAGAGACTTGACAGTTCACGCCCACAAATAACAAGTCTACGGCAGCGTGCGCCTTTCTCCGCCCATCGTCTGCTGTATTTGAGGACAAGTTGGAAGTCCGGCCCTCTACAGAGCACGCTGAGACAAAACTCAGTGCAAGCTGTGCCCAAAGCACGACTGGTTTCCGCTCACGATTTCGGGTATTTCCGCCGTGCTGGAAAGTCGTTCTCGTTGACCATCGCTTGGCTACGGTGCAGGGCCGCTGAACCCACCTGTTGCTGTGCAGTAGATAACATCCAAGTATTGTAAGAAGTCTATAATTTTAGACGCAAACTGAACGTTTGTATAGGAAAACCTCACTCTCCAAGAAGCATAACTGTACTTTTTATCCCTGCGGGTGATTTTAATTCTGAAGTTTTGAAATCCCCGCCACTATGCCTGAACGACGTTCATCAAGCGAGAAGCAGCGCGACGGCTCTGTGGGTCTTGAAAGGAAGATCACTCTCCTCAATGGAATTTCGATCATTGTTGGTAGCATAATAGGATCAGGAGTGTTTGTGTCTCCTGGAGGGGTGCTGAAATACGCCGGATCTCCTGCAGCAGCGCTGGTCGTGTGGACCTTATCGGGGGTGCTGTGCACCATCGGAGCGTTGTGCTTCAGGTTGGTGCCACTTGTAAGCAGACGCACAGGCATTATTTAAATTCGTGAGTTATGATTGAAAATATCGGAGCGTTGGGCTTTAGGAAGGTGCCAATCACAAGCAAATAGCCAAAACATTATTCATCTGAATCTGTCAGTTATACCTAAAATATCGGACCGTTGGGCTTCAGGTGGGTGCTAATCACAAGTAAATAGCCAAAACATTATTAATATAAATTCGTCATTTAAGCTTAAAAATATCGGAGCGTCGTCAGATTACGAACCTCTGCTCGCATAAAATAATCTTTCAAACCAGGACTTTGTTCCATTCAGAACTGCTTATTGATGCATATCTATATTTTCGAACATAGTCATGCTTGCAAAAAACAAATTCAACATTCTTTTATTGACAAGGCTGTGTGATTCTCAGTCCAGTGTCCATAGCAGTATTTCAATAGGCTGAATGAAGAATATTTATTTGTTCAGTTCTTCAAAAATTTTAAATTTAAAACATCCGTTACGAAGAGCTGTCCAAGTTTTAAGGAGTTCACGAAGCTTGTAAGAGCATGGCACTCAGCAGTGACTTGGGGAAAGACGATAAAGTTTCTAGGTATAACGGCTCTTAATAGCTATGTTTAGTGCATTAAACTATCATGCTTTCAGACATAATAGCTTTTAATAGCTATGTTAAGTGCATTAAACTATCTCGTTTTCAGACACAATGGCTTTTAATAGCTACGTTTAGTGCATTCAACTATCACGTTTTCAAACATAATGACTTAATAGATATGTTTAGTGAATTAAACTATCACATTTCTAAATATAACGGATTTTAATAGCTATTGTTAGTGCATTAAACTATCACATTTCTATCTACTAGCGGGACCCGCAAATAATTCGCAATTAGTTCAGTAGCATGATTTTACAGATGGTGAATAAATTAACAATCATTGATTATATGATTCAACAACTTTCTCATTATTTGAAGATGCAATTTTCGCTCCTCCTGACTCATATTCATCCTTCGCTGTTGCATTCGTAGTCTGCTTCTATCACGAGTTGCTTGCCTTTCGTCTTCTCGCAAGCGCTGTCGGCTTCTTCTCTGTCGCTCTCTTGCTGCTTCTCTTTGTTCTCTTATTCTCTGCTCCATTGTTTTAGATCAGGGGTGAGCAAACTTTTCAGTGCAAGGGCTACGTTCAAAAATTCGCAATTTCATGGGGCCGGATAGTACAGGGTCGCACATAAGTAAGGTATTGTCGGTATCACTGATACGCTAGCAGCACTTTTTAAAATGTAAAAAAATTCAAAAATTTAAAATAATTCAAAAAATTTCAAAAACTCAAATAACTGACAAAATATCAAAAATTTTAAAAATTCTGAAATTTCAAAAACTAAAAAAAGGAAAAATTTTAAGCAATTTAAAAAATTAAAACAAAATCAAAAAATAAAAACAACTAAAATATTCAAAAAACAAAAAAATCAAAAAATTCAAAAAAATTAAACTATTTGAAAATTTAGAAAATTAAAAAATGGAAACAATTTCTAGAACCAAAACATTCATAAAATTCCCAACCCAAAGTAACGTAATGTAACGTGACCCGACCCCAACCGTAAAATAGATACCGCAATGATGGGGATGACGCACAGGTACGATAGTCGTAAGCGTATTTATATATAGATAATGGCTTTTAATAGCTATATCTAGTGCATCAAACTATAAGAAGACGAAAACTTTTTCGCCAACGAAGAAAATTTTACGTATGAACCTCATTGTTTTTTTACCTAGACGAACATATTTTTTAATCTATCTAACTACTTATAATCATGCTTTGAAAGCCTAGCTAAGTTTTCAAAGGAAAAAAAGATGGCTTCGCAGGTCAATGCTTATTTGATTGGTGTGTACGTCACGGTAACGCGCGAGAGCTGAACGCACGCGTAGAAAATGTGCGGTTTTTAATCTTATCAGTGGGACTGCCATCAAACTGCAGTGGTCGTCAATGCTGTACCAAACACAGCATGAGCTGTCCAGAGAGCTCATTTCTAATACTCTCTGGCACGCTAATTTATATAGTAATACTTGCTGGAATCGTCAATATCTATTGTAATACTTGTTGGCATTGCCAATACCTATTGTAATAGTTGCTGGCATTGCCAATATCTATTGTAATACTTGCTGGCATTGCTAATATCTATTGTAATACTTCCTGGTATTGCCAATATCTATTGTAATACTTCCTGGCATTGCCAATATCTATTGTAATACTTGCTGGTATTGCTAGTATCTATTGTAATAACACTCAAATAAGAAATTGTCTTTAGAAATTTGACACCCTTTCGAAATTGTATAGCAATGTAAAATTAAACAACGATGTTGAATTGTAGTTCTAAGTTTACTAAGTTCATATAAAATTAGAGTTTTTTCAGTACCAGTAACACCATGGGACGATCATTCCTATATCTGTTAGTATGTAACATACTTCGCATCACTCATCTTCGTTATGTATTATCCCTTGCAGGTTTTTCGTCCGTTATGCAACGATTATATGCTCATAAAATGTCAATCTTCGAGGACTTTATATGATAATTCCTAGCTAGCTTGAGATCGTCTTTTAGAGGTCCTTTCAAAATTCAAAAACGTTCACAGTTCTCGGACAATAATTCACATTTGTGCCAATGGCTATTTCTCACCGATTTATTCGGAAAAGTTACTTTTCAGTCATTTCCCTTCATTACAGCAGTGTATATTTTTTTGTGTATAATTACCAGCTAATACACCAAAAATATACGCGTCATATTTACCACTTTCACTGAATAACGTAGATTATTTATTACACTACTTTCTGCGTTTAATTTATATCGTTCTCGTGCTTCCATAGCGAGCTGGGCACTCTCTTGCCTGCATCAGGGGGGGAGTACACGTACGTGCTGCAAGCGTTCGGTGGGTTGCCTGCCTTCACGACGCTGTGGGTGAACGTCGTGCTCATACGACCTGCAGCACAGGCGGTTGTGGCCCTTGCGTGTGCTGAGTACTCGCTGGCGCTCCTATTCCCCCACTGTGCTCCCCCACACCCTGCTGTCGTCCTGCTGGCTGCCCTTGTAATGGGTCAGTCAACTAGCCAGTCATCTTCACCTTCCTAATTCAGCTGAACTGTCTTAACCCTTTAGCGACGAATTTGTTTTTCTAGTTTGTACGTTTAAGCTCACAAATACCGTCTGTACACTGATGCAATGAAGCACGCTGAGAGCCAGGCAGCCAAAAGAACGATGCTGTAACATGCCGCCGCGTTCAAACCTAGTATAATAGCAACCTCATATTGCTCACTGTTTAACCCTTTCGGTACCATGATGCAAATATCAGAACCTTTTTCAACATATTTAACATCAAATTTAAAAAAAGATGCTTTGTGATGTATAACGGTCACTGCATTGTCCTGATCAAACTGTAGCTTGCACTGCCCTACCAGCGTTTGCACAGACACACGTGTTGCTCTGCATCTTAATAGGCGAAAAATGACTGCGGCTACCAGAGATGCCGTCAGTACCGAAAGGGTTAATTATTAGAACAATTCTCCTAAAGACCGTAAAAGAGGACCGTATGGTCCTTTTCGTCGCTAAAGGGTTAATTCAGATCGACACTCTACTGTGGCAGTATCATACCTATTGAACCATACTTATAGTACCATATCTATTCTATAGAATGAAATAGAATAAGGCAATAGAAACGAGCCATTTGGTTCATTCTTGGATTGCTACCTAAGTCCTATTCTGTCTGAAGTAAAGGCATCAATCATGCACGTACACCACAATCACGCAAGCCAATTCGTTCGCGTGCATGCACTTCTCTCACGCAGAGGCATTTCAGTCAATGAACAAATGCCACACCCAAACACTGGCCTCAGGAGTTAGGGATATAAAATCAGTACGTTATAATACTGGAGGGGTTTCTAATCCAATGTTTGTCCGGATGATTTTTAATAGTGCTCACACTGCCAACAGAAACAATGTTTTCGGGCAGCTGGTTTCAAGTTGTGGTACTCTTAAGTGAAAAAAAAGTTTTTAGCTTGGAATGTCTTGAAGTCTCTTACTATTAGTTTTTGGTCGTTATATCGTTACCGTCTCCTCCGAAAAGCCCTTCCAGGGCAATATCGTTAAGGCCATTGAGATACTTATAGGTTTCAGTTGTTCTTGCAGTCTTCTTTGTTCTAAGGAAATGAGTTCAAGTTGTTGAAGACATCTTTCGTAGCTGAAATTGATTCATGAATCATTTTCGTTGCTATGCGCTGACTTTTCTGTATTTTATTACTCTGTCTTGGTAGGGTAGGAGACCAAAGTTGTATTGCGCATTCCACATGTTGTATCATACTTATAGTATCATACCTATTCTATCATATCTTACTGTAGATGCACACCCTGTTTGACTCTATTTAAGATTAGAGTTGCGCAAGCATTTTGGTTGTTCCTATTCATCCATAAACTTAAATTTAAATTTGACTTGGTCACTTTCTATGTTATTGTATGTTTTATTGCATGACCAAAAACAATGATTTCGACAGTTTACAACCCGTATAGAGATTTTACTTCGAATCTAAAAGATTTTAATAAGAAAAGTTTTAGCAATGTACACAATCTCCTTACACAGAGTGCTGCAAAATAATCGGACACACTTATGGGCTTAATGAAACTGAAATAAAGCAAAGAAGATTGTTATTATTATTATTATTTTACTCCTAGTTTAACCACCGCAGCCACAACAAAAGCGATCTCAGCAGTGATACACGGTATCAGGAGATACTCGTTTAAGTTTTAGAGTCACACGTTTTAAAGTCAAGAAGAATAACTGTATTTATGATTTTGAAATGTAATGCCCTTTTGTTTCGTTTCGTTTTGCAACCAAATTTTTCGTAGTCTACTGTACTTTTGTTTTATTCAGGCTACAAGTATGTCATCATTTCACGTCCCCCTGTACTGCACAAGCAGGTCTTGGGCGCAGTAACTTTCATACATAAGGCAATCACGCTTCAGTGTGTTGCATGCTCTCTCAGAGCACCGTGGAGTTGATGCCTAAAGTTGATGCCTTGAATTGATGCCTGGATTTCATGCCTTGAATTAATTCATGGAATTGATGTCTAGAGTTAACGCCTGGAGTTGATGCCTCGAATTGATGCATGGAATTGATGCTTGATAAAATGTGAAGGAATTTCTGATTTTACACAGTTCTCGGTGACGCAATAAGCAGTCAAGAAGTAGCAGTTACGACTCCTCAATACTTTACGGTTCTCTTGATCTCGGCGTAAGAAGCAGAGTTCAATACGACCTCTACACAGAAACGTGTTTTTTTACTACCGAACTGCAAACTTTTTCTTATACGTTGGTAATACTAGGATTTTGTTTCAACAGAAGTGGCCAAGAAACATGTTACTCTGTTTTTATCTTCTGTAGATTTTGGTTTGACTTTTCTCTTATTTTCATACTGGTGATGTTTTAATCCGAAGCGTTGTTTGTTATAAATATTTCTGTTACGTTGGTTCATTTTGCAACGTGTGAGATTCCGTAAAAATCGACCATTGAGCACTATGAAAAGTTGTGTATGAGAGTCATGTGCATCTTCACGTTTACTGTTCTCTACTTTCATACAGTAAACTTTTGAATGATTTTGCATGGAGAGCTAACTTTTATACAATCGTTTGTCAATCTTAAAGATCTTGACCTTGTGGATATGGAAGAATGACTGTTTAAAATTTCTCCTTATGTCTAGACAAGTAATTTTGTGAATAAAAACCGCTTCTACTTTGCAAACATTAGTTTCCACAAGTTTGGTTCTAAAAATCACCATACCCTGTCACGGCCATTATTTAACTAGCAATGATAGTTATTCATCTACGATTTTTTGTTGTTTATCCACTTTTGATCCTGGGTATGTGTGTAACTGATGAAGAGAGACTGTTCTGTAGTCATCAGATACGCTGTGTGGCTTCGTGCTGCTTCTTTTGTTCTGAAGAACTCGTGCCCTTAGATAAGTTTGAATGTTCTCACTTACATGCTTCTGAAGCATCACGGATGTGTTGCTTGGAGAGTTCCTTTAGTGATACCTACAGGGGCGTCAAGCGCTGTCACTTTTACTGCACACATAAAAGTGAATTATGGATCACCAGAATAATAATCTTGACATTTTATTTTCATTGTGTATTGATCCACCAAGAAATCATAGGATATACTTATTTATATTTATTTTTATACATTTTTAAAAATATTAGCACTATTTTTTAAAGTTCATTTTACTACAATTTCTGAGAGTTGTGAGCAGGTACTCTTTAGTTTCTCTACTCAGTTCAGGTTTTCTTGTGTAGAGTCTGAGGGTAAAGATGAAGTCTGTAGGAGTGCAGGTGAAGGGCTTCTGTCATCAGCTTAGACCTCGCAAGGCCTCCCTCCTCTTCCCTTGTTCTTCCCTCCCTCACCTCCCCTTGTTCTTCCCTCCCTCACCTCCCCTTGTTCTTCCCTCCCTCACCTCCCATTGTTCTCCCTTCTCCTCCTTCCCTTGTTCTCTCTTTCTCCCTTTCCTTGTTCTCCCTTCTCCCCTTTCCTTGTCCTTCCCTCCCACACCTTCCCTTGTTCTGCCTTGCCCACCTTCCTTTCTTCTCATTTCCCACCTTCCCTTGTTTATTATTCTTCATCATTAAAAACAAATGCTGTTACATTTCTTATGCACCAACTTTGTTGGAAATATATGTTTTTTTTGTTTTGTTTGTTCATTATTATTTGAGAAAGTCTTTAATCATTTGAAGCAAGAAACCCACTTCCCCCTCTTCAAATCATGATGGTGGTAACTTCACGGACGAGCTCCCAGACTTTAAAACATGTTCCTTTACTTCAGAGCGAAATCATTCCGAGGTTCATTTCCTTTTGTACGTTATGGATAAACCAGTAAACACGCGCTGTTTTTTAAACGTACTTCAAGTAGAATAGAATATTTTAAGTAGGTGATAGAAACGAGCCGTCTGGCCCATTCTTGGGTTACTACTCAAGTCCCATGCCGTGTAATATAAGTAATCATCGAATATTCCACGAAAAAGAGGTGTCTGTTTTTATTTACTATATAGGTTTCGCTTAGGAAAACGTTTCTGTTTAAGAAATATTTAATTGGTTAACATTTTCATGTGCAAGTCTCACGTTTCTGTTTAAGAAATATTTAATTGTTTAATATTTTCATGTGCAGGTCTCACGTTTCTGTTTGAGAAATATTTAATTGTTTAATATTTTCATGTGCAGGTCTCCTGACTGCCATCAACTGTTACAGCGTCAGCTGGGCGATGCGAATCCAAATGATTTTCACTGCAGCCAAACTCCTCGCGCTCCTCATCATCACGCTCATGGGCCTCTACACTTTAGTGACTGGTAAGTTTCGTGATGTTATCTTAATTATTTTTTATTGATCTGTGTACTCCTGTGACATTTTTCTGAGAACATTCACTCCTCTACACTTTGGTGACGTGATTTGTGCGGTGTTGTCTTGATTATCTTTGTTGCATTGATTTCTGCACTCCTGTTGTAATTTTTTTACGAGAACATTCACTCTGCTGCATCTTGATAAACACAAGAGTTTGATGATGAGAGCTACACACGTTGTCCTCTAGAAAGTATCCCGCATTTTCGAGCCGTAGAATGTAAGTTTGCAGTTTGTACGGACCGTGGTAGTTTATTTTAGGGTGAAAATTAGGCTCTTCTCTTATTATAGTTAGTTCTAATTAGTGCAAATGAGTATTGAGCTGAAGCTTTAAACACAATTTTTGACTCACAAGCAGCAGGCATGAGCTGCAGACTGCGTGTATGTAGTCTTAAGAGTTCAAATCTCGCAAATCTCTTAATAAAAAATGCTGACGCTCGCATATAGTTGCTCGCAATGTACCGGAAGGAACACATTAAATGCATGTATAAGATTTTAACGTAGCAGGGTGCTAATTGACCTGATTGCTAGTCAATTCTCTCACTAGGTTTTCACTTACAAAATGAACAATTGCCTCTTGAACATGGAAACTCTCATTCTGTTTTCAATTGCTCAACTCTTGCATAATTCTCCCGAGCTTGATCCCTCTTAGCGCCTTGTCTCTACTAATTGTGATCAGCGGAATGCGTTGAAACGTTTCCAGGAATTTCCTTGAAGACTAAACGGGCTTTCTTGCTATCATTTTGTCATCGAATTCTTGGTTCATTGAAGTGAACGAGGTTAATTATTTTTATGTATGTAAACCATTTTGGTGCTGAATGATCACTTAATGCGATGATCGTGTACTAGTTACAGAGCTTATAAACTGGAAAAAATAGAGTTGAATTCAATTATTTTGTATTACCTCCATGCTGCACTTTACATGAATACTTTTTCAAAAAATTTTATGCAGGGGGAGGAAATTATTTCTCAATTTGTTTGGGATTATTAAATCATATTACCTTAAACTACTTATTTCCACACTTTCATTTTGGCGTGTGCCTTCGAAAGCATTAAGTGGGTTATTAGGAAAGTATTAGATAAGTTATTAGAAGAGTATTAGGTAGGTTACGAGGAAAACATTAGGTGGGTTATTAGGAAAGTATTAGATAAGTTATTAGAAGAGTATTAGGTAGGTTACGAGGAAAGTATTAGGTGAGTTATTAGGAAACTATTAGGTGAGGTGGAGTGTTGAAGGTATTAAGAGGACTATTTTCATAAAATGCTCTCCTAGCCACTCGAAGTCACCAACTTGCTGTAGTCCGTAATTGTAAGCTACTTGATGATGCCTCGATACTATGCACAATGATTAAAAAGAAGTTTCCTACTTCTTCTTTTCATTATTATGACTCGAATTTTGAAGATAAATCCAGTGATGTAAATTGTGCGAATTTTGAAGGTTTCTGCGCGTGCAAAACCAAACGGCCAGCGTTGTTGCGATTCACTTTCAATTGTGGTGCTTATGTAAAAATTAACAATACACTTTGATTGTGAAAAATATAATAGAAAAAACAATTAATTGCCAAGAACATACTGTAGATGATGATAAATCTACGTCTAAAATACCTACCAAGCAGAAATGACCTCGCTATAAAGTTTCCCGCTGCATAGTCTAAAAGAAAAGTAATGTATGTAGATGTTAGACACGTGCAAAAGCGGAGGTGTCGTAGCGAATATTGACCAGAATGAAACAAAACTCCATTTAAAGTCCGTTGGCCTACAAATAATCTATTTTTGACGGTATTGGAGCTAACAATACATCACAGATTTCAAGGTGTGCAGTTCTGCACTATGTCGGCCAGTTTTTCATATCACACATCCGACCCCTCTTGATGGATAGCCAACAATCAAAAAAAGCATTGAAAAGGTTCGCTAAAATTAAGGGAAGATCGTTTACATACGCACTGAAACTTCCAAAGTGCCACTATATTCACGTACATCAATGTTACTTATATTCATCCAAGTTGAATTTGAGTCATTGCGGTAAATGTAGAAATAACTATCATAAAAAATCATTTTGTATATATGGATTGTGGGTTCAAGTAAATGTAAAATTATTGATAAATTTTTATTAATTCGTTAAACTTTCACATTGAGTTAATGTACAACAACTTTGTTTCAAATTCCCTCTACGTGTCAGAATAGATTTACTCAGCTCTCTTATATACGTACAGTTTTCACAGTTTCCTCCTACAATTCCTGTCATTCTTTGGCAAATGTGGCGTTCGTATAATTATTGTACCTGCTGTCCCTGTAGTGATGCGATCAGACAGGATCGCTGTCTTGTGGAAACCTCCATGACCGATAGGCGCTTTTCTCGTGCACTGAAACGGCGCCAAATGATAGGATACCAGGACAAGCTAGCCGGCCGTTCCGTAGGTCGGTCTTGAGATTTTTATTTATGTAAGACACCTTCAATTATCGGCCCTACGCCAAGGCCTGGCTCGTACTTTAGTTTACGGTTCCCAACCGGTGGTCCAGGTATCGGCCGCACTCCTAGGCTGATGAATGCGCAACTCATAGATTAGCTGACTGAAATATGACTCGGCTAATTTTAGACTTAGGCTTGATGAAATCAGAGCTCGCTTTCATTTTTTGTACAACATCTCATGGAAAAAAATTACATTCAGTTTTACACGTACATGAATGAATTTTGTAAGTTTTAAATGGCGTGAGATTTTCATCCAAATGCACATTTGGCTTTGAAATTTGTAACCTCTTTTTATAGCAATACCGCCTCCTGTTAAAGTTTCTGAATGCTCCGTGTATCACAAATTATACAAACCTGATTTTAACACACCACTAAATTGTTCATCAAGCACCTGCACCTAGTATCATTATTGATACGTACCCGAACTGAACTAATTCAAAACATGCACAAATTAGTTGCTGGGGTTAGTGTAACGAAGCGTTAGTGCGGTGTATACGTGGTACTTTGTTTTATCTAGCACATTAAATGCGTGCATTAAAAAGTTAACTCTGCGTTCTCAACTGGGCACGATCTTTCTTCTTCTGGCTGCCGTACGGCTGCTTCTGATGGACGAGGTCTTCGTCCTGACGAATGATTTGCCGCAAGCCTGCACTTGCTGGATTTAATTTAATTTTACTCCCATCTTTCTTACAATTTATCAAGAAGAACTTTGAGTTCAGTACATGGAGTTTTATGATTGTTTTTAAGCGTCTAAACTGGGTTTTATCAAGTCGGGAGTTATGAAGTCAATTAAAAATATTATGCATTTTTTTATTCAGCGTCGTATAAAAATAATATAATAGATTGCCTACTTTTCTTAAATAGTTTTTCCCTTAAATTCTTAAAATTAGCTGATGTTCCTTACTGAATATGGAGCTATTGATTTTACGCAGTTCTTTCTGATCAAACTAACATTAAAGATATATAGCTTCTCCTTTGAAGAATTTTATTTTTATATTTAGAAATGGGTGTGAAACATTTCTCAACGCTGGCTATTGCGTCCCGTACGTGCATCAAAAATGCTGTAACTGACACTCCATTTTTACGTTGATTTTTTTTTCGATACGTTTATACACGAAAAAGGCCATCTAGAAATTAAATCCAGTTTTGGTAACGATCCCACTTAATTAGAAGAGAACAATTACTCTCATAGTAACCGATTAGCGATGCACATTTAACTCTGAGCCTCATTATTTTACAACTTATTTCACGTACGAAAGTTTTGAGTTTAATGGACAGAGTTTGCAATCAGTCGATGTTGAAACCATCATTAAACACGCTTAAGCTTTATTTTTTTCAGCGTTTAGCGTTGCCAACTTAGAATGCGTTCTTCTTAAGATAAATACTAATTTTTGACTTTTTACGGCTATTGAATTCAAGTTGAAGACTGCATTGAATCCACTGAAGAATTAAAATAAATTTCCTCACAAATTCTTTCGTTGTGAAGACTTGGGGGTTTCGAAAATTTTATAAACGAAACTTCGTTGCTTTGAATTCTGCCCCTCCGGTGTCTGCAGCCTCTTTTGTTCTACTTTTCTCTTTGGCTAGGAGTTTTTGAGGTAAAAATCTTGACTTCTTGTGTCGTTGGACGGTAAATTGCGTTGTTTTGCACGAGCAGGACACATTTTGTGACTTGCAGTTCTCCTCGCCTCTGTTTCAGCAGGAAATTCCAAGCTCAGCTTTGAGGTCTTAGTCTGGCGCGCACTAATATTTCACAGTTTTGTGTACTGCTGTATTGTGTTGTGTAGTTAGATTGTGTTGTGTACTGCTGTACTGTGTTGTGTAGTTATATTGTATTGTGTTGTGTACTGCTGTATTGTGTTGTGTACTATATTGTGTTGTGTCCTGTTATATTGTATTGTGTACTGCTGTATTGTGTCGTGTCCTGTTATATTGTATTATGTTGTGTACTGTTATATTGTATACTGTTGTGTACTGCTGTGTTGTATGCTGTTATTTTGTATACTGTTGTGTTGTGTACTGCTGTTTTGTGTTGTGGACTGTTATATTGTATACTGTTGTGTACTGCTGTGTTGTGTACTGTTATTTTGTATACTGTTGTGTACTGTTGTGTTGTGTTGTATACTGCTGTGTTGTATACTGTTGTGTTGTGTACTATTATTTTGTGTACTGTTGTGTTGTGTTCTGTTGTGTCGTGTTCTGCTGAAAGAGAAAGTTTTGTAGAGTAACTGCTATAAGGAAATATCCTTGTACCACTTTAACAGCTGTTAGAGCTCTGAATCTTATTCAGTCACTGCTCTGAAAACAAATTAACATTGTGCTTTCTCTTTCACAGTTTTGTCTACAGCTCTATGATTGTCTTTTATCAGACTGTAACATCGACTTTACGAAGCAAAATTTCCTAGTTACAGGTGTGGTGACATCACTTCAGTTGATTTACCATTACACACATATATTTTTTTCAACTTTTATTGGTTAATTCCAAAATACACAAAAATTTTCAAGTACTATATCGCATCTCAGTTCATCTTATATTCCATTGTACTTCAATACAGTGTCTAGATTATGATTTTTTATAGGCTAATTCGAAATATTTTAATCACAGAAATGGACGACGGGGCAAAAATTCTCGGTAGTAGACGACGCGTGTTGTAGTATTTTCAATCTATATTTGTCTATTCAAATTGTACAGTTTTTAATTTAGTTCTTGAATATTTGCTGTGTTCATAGGGCAATTAAAGTGCACTTCTAATAGTACACCCGTCGTTAAGGAGAATAGATTCTTTCCTTCGGTTTATTTGTTCCTAATCGCACTAATTTAGAAATTATATCAGATGTTACACACTCGCTGTACTTAGAGTACCCTGTTGACATTTGCTATTAATGAGGTATTTTAATGAGATTCTACTGGGTACCATGATCAAAAGAACTAAGAACCAACTAAAGAAATAATAATTCGATCAAAATCTATCAGTACAGACTCTTGTTGGTCTATGAGATTCATCTGTCACAATTTGGACGTCTTCTGTGACTGATGATAATCAAGCCAACATGAAGGTTGCTATTTTTGGCTTTTACCTCGCATGCTGCTCCTGAACAGTAGTGCTATATTACATTACAAGCTTTCTCGAGTACATTGCGTAAGTAAACAGCATTTTGAGTCCAATTTTTCCCGTGGTATTGAAGCAAAATTTGACGTACATGTACTTTCTCTTTTCCATCATCACCATGATGAGTAATGATGTATGAAAGGTACTACACTTTAAAAATAAGACTATTTTTGTATCGAAAAAGAAATGACTAAATTAGTAGAGTCAGCCAAAATTTGTTTTTTTTTGGGAAATGTTTAACGCTATTTTCACGTGTGAATTTCACGCTTTCTTTCTAGACGAAATAAATGCGTTCGAAGCCCAGAAAACTTTTTCGTCTAAGTTTATGCAATAAAATTTTAATATCATTTCTCGATGTAAATAATATTTTTCAGGTTTATTCCAAGTCGAACACTTTGAAGTACTTTTTGTGACATTTGGAATAAGTCCGATTTAAAAAGATTAGTGTTCCTTTTATTAGCATAGAAATTTGCAAGGATGCATTATTCATCGTCTCCAGTAAAACACACAGATTGAACTTTACTTTAGGCTACCTTGAGCTCGGGAACGGGAGACTGTTAGCTTTTAAGTCAATCAACATGCGCAACTGAAAGCATGACTTACTGCTTGCATTCAAGCGCTCTATTTGCACGTCGTGTGTGTACGCACTACCATAGATGGCTTGTAAGGACCTCAGCCTGAAGCATTCTTTCTGGATGATCAAGTTACTGACACAGTGGCCAGGTCAGTGGTTGACCCTCCACAGTCGCCAGGTCAGTGGTTAACCCTCCACAGTGGCCAGGTCAGTGGTTACCCCGCCACAGTGGCCAGGTCAGTGGTTACCCCGTCACAGTGGCCAGGTCAGTGGTTGACCCTCCACAGTCGCCAGGTCAGTGGTTACCCCGCCACAGTCGCCAGGTCAGTGGTTACCCCGTCACAGTGGCGTGCGAGTTCCTCTTATTGTATGGCTTACTCGAGTTTTAATTTCTTTATTAAACTCTAACTTCTGCCGAGTGTGGGCTGGCTGGTTGATAAAAATTCTCTCTGTGACGCAGGGCACCCGGTTGCTTCCGTTTGTTAAGCTCGTCTAGCGCCCCTACGAGCCTCTAACTCAAACCGCACTACGGAGGGCAAGGATAGTCGCTTGACGCATCATCACTAGTATTAAGATTTTAGCATTAAAAAATGAAAATCCGATCCCAACACTTGTACTGTGAGATACATCGAAATAGAGTAGATTTATTTTTAATATAGTTCTTAATTTTTTACTTACAAGATGAGTTATTACAGTAAAATAAAAGTTAGAAAATCGGCCCACAAACAATGCCAGTTCGAGAAAACACTGATAAATGCATTTCGCATCATTTCTCCCACCTGAACGAATTGATAACAACTGTCATTTATGTTCAACAATACGATTCTCAATAAAGTAAAACTGTGACGACTTTCTTTTATTTCAGAGAACGGGGGCCACCTGGCAGACACTGCCTCTGCTGCAGACCTCAACTCTGACTGGCAAGGTTTGGCTCTAGCCTTCTATTCTGGTCTCTTTGCCTACGGAGGCTGGAATTACCTGAATTTCGTCACTGAAGAACTGAAAGATCCCTACAGGTGAGAAATTTGTAAATTTAGTGGTAAATATATCTGTAAATTTGGGATTACGCTAGGCCTGTACAGGGGAATTATTTTCATTAAGAAGTAATTGGTCAAATTTGAAAATCTAGTTCAACCTCGCGACCTCACAACCACACGAACTCATAACTGCACAACCTCACAACTGCACAACCACACAACTGCACAACCTCACAACTGCACAACCACACAACCTTACGATCTCAAAACCTCACAACCACACAACCTCACAACCGTACAACTTGACAACCTCATAACCGCATAACCTCATGACCTCGAAACCTCACAACCGCGCAACCTCACAATCTTACAACCGTACAACCGCACAACCTCACACCCGCACAATTTCACAATCTCACAAGTGCACAACCTCATACTCTCAACCTCACAACCTCACACCAGAACTCAGTCTCAGAAGCGAGTTCTCACAACCAGCGCTAGAGAAAGACACGGCAGCTCCAGCCAGACAACGAAGCCACTTAGTCGACCTGGTCTACCCCTTCCCCCTCTCTTCTATTCCGCACATTATCTCCAGTTTCTTTGTAATGTTTCAGCTTCAATCAATTTCATGGTAATCGTAATTCTGGAGTTTCATCACAGCATATATGGTATTCATTTCACCACCAGTTTCTTCACCCAGTTTTACTATTCATGAAGAATTCTTAAGAGCGAGGCGCTTACTCCTAACTTCACTTTCACATCTACGACTTTCTTGTTAATGTCTTCTCATTTATTGATGTAAATCTCCATAAAACATAGAGGCTTGAAAATTCCCTCCTCCGTATTGCAAATAAAACTTCGTGGTTAGTAGAATGATTTGTTTTTAGAATCCCAGTGTTTTATACGCATTTGTGGTTCAGCTTTTGGGTTACCTACATGAAGTGCTGTCTGAAATTTGTTTTGTCATGCACATTACTAGGAGAATAAGTTTCACCTACCATAACAAAACTATTTGGTTATTAACTATGTACTCTCTAGAGACTTTGATGAAGCTTCAAAATCCATTTCGATATTCAACGAATCAACTTCAGTTAAAATTGAAATAAAATGTTATTTAAAATTTTTCACATTTTTTAATCAGTGTCTGAGAATCTCATTAAATTTTGTGTGAAAATCCACCAAAATTAGAGAAATCAATAATTTTTTTATTCGGGTTAACGAAATTAAGTATTGTACTAATACCTCATAACGTATGAATCCCATGTGATTAGTATGATGCTTTCAATTTTGTACTAATTGTACACTAATTGTCAACCCGACATCATATTGCACTAGACACATCCTGAGGTACCCAGCGATGATGAAATTTATTGGTGTAAAATTGTTCGATTTTTCTTTGAAATGCAAACGGTACGGAAAATTTTCGGGATTTTTGATCAGTGAGAGAATCTCGTGAAATTTTACATGAAATTCAAGCTACAATCATAGACAACAAAAATTACTCCACTGCTACTTTTTACAAAATCACTCACTAGCTTACTCACTTTGGATCACCTTACAGTTGTAGACACGTTTCTAGTTTCTAACCTTGTATCAAATTCTTGATTCTTGTCTTTCAGAAATCTACCCCTGGCTATATGGATTGGGCTGCCACTAGTGACAGTAGTGTACGTCCTCGTCAATATTTCGTATCTAGTCGTCCTGCCAGCTGATCTCATCGTCTCGTCGTCTGCTGTTGCCGTAGTACGTCTTCTTTACTTCCGTTTCAGTTACCTAAAACTGAACTGGCAATAATTTTATCCCCTGCCTTCAGAATGTTTATCGTCATGGTTCTACGTTAATAATAAATGAATGCTTAAATCATATGTATATCGTTTAGTCTTGCATCGGGAGAGCTCTACCATTTATTCTATCGTTCTTTATTTAAGATTTTTAGCCTTCATAAGGCTTCAATGCTTTATAAAGCCCTCAATGCTCAAACCCCGAGACAATTAGCAATAGTCAACGATAGATCACTGCCCTCTGATGTACGGGACACGAAGGAACTCAAATCCCATTATTTGTCTTAATTAAAGTCATAATTTTAGATTTGAAGAGTTCATACATATTGGAAAACGTCAATGAAAATCCTGAAGATACCCGGATAGTGCTGAAAATGAGAAAATGCTTTAAAAAAACGTTACAAAGAGCGAAACGCAGCAAAAATACGGGAAAACGCTGTTTGAGTATACACTGAAAAGAATGTTGCACACCTAAGACCGATATTTACGTTTTGATACATATAGATATTATCAGATCCTTTTTCTAAATAACAGCGTGCTTCTGAGATGCAAACTGGGTGGCAGTAGTGCAAGGCTTCTGTCACTCAAATTGGAAAAAGATTTAAATATATACTAAATTTGTGCAATAATGCGTTGTTCAGGCAATTTAGCATGCATGCAGCTATGTCTTGCGCTGAAAACCCAGAGTTCATCTGTCTTAGTGAACTTTATTTCAACTGACGATCTTCTAAAACCTAAGAGGGAATGTGAAAGTCCTAAACAAAAAGATTTGCAAGTATGCAATACTGAAAATGACTCGTTCTTCCAATTACGTAAAAAAATATTATTTTAGATCTTTAACAAATTCAGCATAGGATCCCATCGGCATTTAATTCCAGGAATTGTTTTTGTATTCTTTCATGTAATCACTCTAAGTCATCGAAATTACAACGAGTGCATGTCCCTTTGTGACAACCGCTCCTCTTTCTTAGCAGCAGATCAGCTAATTAACCAGCACGGCTTATTAGGTTGAGAATTCTTTCCACCTTTGTTTGACTATTAACACATTCATTGCGGTATGACCTACCGGTAGGTCACTCAGGTTGGGTTCTGTAATTTGTTCAAAGCTTTCTAGTGACTGTAAGTACAAAGTAAAGATTTGTACCGACTAGGCAACCACAATGAATGTGTTAAAGCTGTTGCTATCATTTGCTTGAAACCCTGAATTCAAAAATGGATTAACACTCACAATGCACCTTTAAGCGAAGTTCAAAATGTATCAAGGTTTTAGTAACTAGTACCTGAATGACGAAAAATAGAAAATCTAAAATATAAATCAAATCCATGAGCCGTTAAACATTTTATTTCTCCTCAAGCCTTGTTATCTTTAATGCCATTTTAATCTTTGATTTTTATTTCATACGCTGCCCGTCTAACTGACGATTGAAAACTTTCAGGATTTCGGGTTACGTGTCCTCGGGCCACTGAGGTTTCTGGTGCCAATATTCGTCGCACTTTCGACTTTCGGGAGCCTGAACGGGATCTTGTTCACGTCAGGTCGACTGTTCTTGGCGGCGGCGAGGGAGAGTCACATGCCTGCCGTGTTGTCTTTCATTGACGTCAAAGCCCGGACACCAAAACCCGCTCTTCTGACCTCCTTCTTCCTGTCGCTATGCCTGCTAGGACTTGACATTATTGCTCTCATCAACTGCCTCTCCTTTGCCCTCTGGCTCATCATTGGAGCTGCCACGGCCGCTCTGCTGAGACTCAGACAGACTCACCCACACGTGCATCGACCCATCAAAGTTCCCCTGGTTCTACCCATTATTTTCCTAGCGTGCTGCGGTTATCTCGTCATCGTACCTCTCATCACGGATCCTAGGAGCACTGGTGAGTAGCCTCACGCATCTGCAATTCCTTCGCCGCTGAATCTTCGAGAGATAATCTTTGATGTTTTTGGACGCAAACTAAAGTTAAAGCGAATTTTATGGCAAGTTCATATGATATACCGTGAAAATCGCATGTATCATCCGGTTCTAGAGTTGCTGTGGCTTTTTTCGATGTTGTCAGCTGAAGTACTCGTAGCTGCAGCTAAGTTGTGTAGGAGCTTGAATGCAGCCATGTTTTGAAGTTTGAAATTACTTTCATAGAAAACAGAGTCGCAGAATTGACGAGTGTGTGTACTGTGCAACAACTTATGTTTTCTTAACAACACGTATCAGATTTCTGATTTAAGTATGAAATCCCAGTGGAATTTGAATGTGCTTTTGATTTTGTTTACAACAATCTCTACTAAGTTACGACTCATGCTCAAGATCGAATTTTGACTAGGTAAATTTAAAAGCAAAATTGTTAACATTAGCTACTAACTTCAAGTCTGAGGAATGACACAATAAACAAAATGTTTGATGCAGAGCAGATCAAAATTCATTTTGAACGGCAACAAAAATGAACTTGACAAGCTAGATTAATTGCATAGCAAAGTAAAAAATCAGCAACTGATAAATCATGTATGAACAAGCTTGCTCATCTTCGACCTGAATTGTTTGTATGCTAAGTTGACTTCCTTTGTTCATTTAAATTCAGAAAGTAAAGCTATATAACTTCCATGTTTGCACTTTTTAACGTCTTCATATACCGAGTCGGGTACCGCTTACTAACTTCCCTAATTCAACAAAAAATTTTTTCCATAGGTTTCGGCGTCCTGTTCACTCTGTCTGCCTTACCTGTCTACTATGCAGGACTCTACTGCAAGAACAACAGCAAAGCCCAGCGAGTTAGCAGTGAGTGATACATGCAAGTGTTTGACATCAGGATAAAGTAGAACTCGGATATCACATTAGTTACAATAAAATCATCAGCTACAATTCCAATCACATCCACTCTAATTTCATTTAAAATTTCAAAATTTCTGAATGAATTGAAAATGAAAAAATTCATTTAGGTAAAATGTAAAGATTTACGGAGGAACTGGAAATGGAATATTTGATGATTTTTTTCTTTGGCCATTGACAGGGAGCGTCTCGCTGGTGCTGCAGAAGCTACTGACAGTCGTGTGTCCGAACTGTCCAAACAAGGAACCTTTGCTGTTACAAAAGCAGTGATAGCGCACCGATCCTGCTCAGAGGAACGATACTTAAAACTTTCTACTCGTGATAGGGGAAACAAAAAGTGACAGTGGGATTGGGAGTACAGTGGGGCCGGTGAAGTGAGTGAGGTTGGGAGTATAGTAAGGCCAGTAAAGTAACTGTGAAGTTAGGAATAGAATAGAATATGGCAACAGGAACGAACAGTTTGGTCCATTCTTGTGTTGCTACCCAATTCCCATGCCGTCTCTGCGCAGTGGGGCTAGCTAGGAGATAGTGCAAGATGCTGGTTTCCATGGACAAAGTTCAGCTTTTGTTTCAAAGAAATATACGAGTGTTGGAATTTTGAAGGCGTACTGTGATTGCTTGAAAGAATACGAAAAAGTAACTCCTGGTATTGAATGTCGTGATGGTAAGCTGAATTTACCATAACACTTTAAATAGAACTATGAGTGTTATTAGGTGAAAACTCGTTAAAAGTCACATTCGATGCTTTTAATGAATATCATTAGCGTATTTGATATTTTAATGGCTATTTTGCAGCTACATTTTGTTCTCCCGAAACAAAGAAGTTAAACTCATCCCCCTAGTCTCTTTCTCTCTTTCTGTCTCTTACATAAAAACCAAAATCTGTAAAGGGTCCTCATGAACTAGGAACAATAAGCATCTTTCTCTTCCATAGCGATGATATCACTGAACATTGAAGCTCTGCTACGCAAACTGGCACACACGCGCCAGTATTTGTGTTGTTACAAACAGTTGACGTACGGTGGTGTTCGTTTTTTAAGTATCAAATGATGAAATTCATTTCGTTTTTTAAGAATAATTCCCTAAACCCATCACATACGGATATTAGCACGACATCGTATCAAATATTATGGCAATTTTCTCAACATGAACTTAGGTACACATTTTATATTCAGAATCTCAGTTACCAATCAAGATTTGCTGTACGTTAAACATACAAGTATCAATATTTGTTAGCGTGTAAAATAAATGCCTCTACCAAATGACACAACTAAGTAGAGGATACTGCTTTTAAAAAATTAATGATAATACGCGAACACGAAAGCACCGGAAAAGTTATTTTTCACACGGTATGATGAAAAAACGCCTCTTTTAACACAAGCCAGTGTTCATCAGACGAAGGGAAATGTCGAAGAAGCTGCTCATTGTAAGTTGTATTTTACGAGTTGATGTAATTTAAGGTAGTTAACATATTTTAGGGTTTTTGGAAAAATGGGCAACTTTTTGCCTACTACTACGTTTTAATGAGCCGCGTTGGACTTGAACTACCTTATAATGATAGTTTTTATATTTTGTCAATCGTCTTAAGATTATTTAGAAATCAATTGTGATCCAAGTAGTACGTTTATGCTCACAATTTCTCCAGAAGTAAGCCAAGGATAGTACTATGTTTTAAGCGTGTAGTCAAACTGTCGCATCAATTACACATTATCTTGTGCGTATTCCTCCAGAGTTTTTATTCACGTTGTAACCAGCTCAGAAATAACTACGCCCACCTACTCTACATAAAAATTGATTGCGTTAATAACGTAACATAAACTGAAGCTGGTATGCGTAAGTTTTCACTTACAGCATCTTGAAAATAATTATTACAGACGTTATTTTGCTACTTGAACGCTGAAGTTGCGCATGTGTATCACGTTTGTAAAAAACGCAAGTTTTACTTGGGCCTCTAAATTTCGATTTCACTTAACAAGTTCTCTCAATTATGAGTATCGAAATATGACTCGATTCCTTCAAATTGGTGACTAAACTCACAATTTACGCGAAATATGCTATTCATCTTCTTTACGAGGCCTAAAACAAAGATTTAGCAGCGGAGTTAGCTAGTTATGACCGCTGGGTAGGAGCGTAAATAAAAGCTGGACGCAAACTGTGCTGAGAAGAAAATAAGAGTCGCAGGAAAGCAGGCATGGACTGGATCCTTTACATGAGCTTTTTACCACTTACCCTGCGCATTGTGTTAGTCTCAGGCTAGAGAACACATAGGTACTTATATAAAGATAAATACTACTGTATTAAGGTGATAAAGTATGATGATGGTAGCTGTGATAGTGAGAATCACATTGTACGGAATCAGGGTTGATTGCACTCGTTCTTAATAGTTTATTTTTAGCGTATTTTATATGGATTCATTTTTTTGGTAGGCTGCACTTTCTTAGAACATTTTTTTTACTTACGATCGTTCTCTCCTTAGTACCTATTCTCATTTTTTCTTATTTTCTAGTGACTAGATATTAGTTTGTTAATAGCCTTCCTCGTTTCTTGGAAGTCTTCCGTCCTATTCGAACATATTCTTGTTTGAAAGGTTCAATTAGTTAATAAATGATTTTCCAAAAATGTCACTGTATTAGCTGTCCATTTTTACTGCATACTTTTGTATCAATTTCTGAACAAACCAATTTATTGAAGGTTATGTAACATGAATGAGTTTTGTGCAAATGAATATGCTTTGTCTTGCAAGAGTCGATGATTTTAGATAGAAATTTAGACGTGATTAACGAACACTGTGAACTGGTGTCATTTATGATGTTGTTTCAGATGTCTGCTGTTAAATTATATGAATATAAAAGAAATGAGTGTTGCAAGAATTTTCTCTCATCCCAAAAAACTCGAAGACTTTTCAAAATCTCTGACGCAATGCAACAAGGAACTTCAGAGGCGTGACTATAATTGATCGCCGAATGACTATAATTGATAGCCGATTAAAAAACAATTTAAAAAACATACCGCAAAGCGGAAATTCAGATAAAAAATTCTGAACCTCATCAGAAAGCAAGACGAATTAGGGCTCTACACCGTCTAGCTCCGACAATTGTTACGCAAATAATACGACAAGAAAAAGTATTGTAGTTAGACCATAATCTCGGCAGGAACTAAAAATTGGAAAATACCTTGCAGTGCGGATTTAAACGGTTTACGTTTCTTGTGTGAAGGCGCAGCTACAACAGAATATAGGCAGCCCTATCGTCTCCAAGAGTCTAACAGGGAAAAACAGAGAAATGGAAATAAAGACACTAGTTCAGAAGGTTGGTTGTATTACACGCCAGCCTCTCCCATTGCAGGAACAAAGAAAAAGACAAAAAGGAAGATGAGAAATGGTAGCTAAACAAAATGCTGCTTCCTGCAACAAGCGCTACTGATTCCGCTGTCGGTAGCTAGAAATATCTATGGCTGTGAGGAGTTCGTACTTCCTAAAATAAGCTGATTTCGACGATACCTTCGTAATTCTACCATAAATAAGCTCATGATTTACTTGAAGTCCGTCAAGGGTCGCTGGGCTTTCAACGGCACGCTGAAGAACAATCCCCATCAACGAATCTCCCATTAGAGATCATTGTAAAGAAATACGTAATGTCGCTTGGTGCATGATTTGAAATACAAGCTCATTATTGATTGATTGTCACGACAAAGAAGCAGGGACTTTAAGGGGGATGTAGAACAGAAGAAAACAGTCACTAATTTCGAATAAAACTTTTATTGAAAAGTTCCTAAACATTTCATGACAATATAACTATGAATGGCAGAACGATTGAAATGCAGAGTCAGGGACAGAAATGCAAATGGTAGGTAGTCCCATTGTTGAGTGTTTCACGATCAACATTCGAAATTCACTTTAAAAACTGGAAACTTCCTTCAATGGATCTTCGTAAGGCCGGCTATGTCTCTGATTTACTACAGAAAATGATTACCAACCGATCGATAAGCTTATACATATAGTAATTACACACAATAATATATATTTAACACAGATCTTGAAATTATCGGGCATTTGGGTTATTCGTTATTCTACGAAAAGCATGTGTTAAAACTACTAATACATTTCTATTATATATACATTTTTGATCGATTATAGTAAATACACACCAAAATTTAGAGGCACTTGAATGAAATATGAGAGCAGATACTAGTAACTTTTTGGAATTATTCCCAAATAGCTTTCCTTATTTAATTTACTTAATGGATAATTCAATTGCTCACTACTCATTGACAGTAGATAACTTCAATGTATTCTGATAACTTCACTTGTTCAATATTGAAAGTTCAGTACGGACTATACACTTCTGATAGTTTTTCTTTAGAGAAAACAGAAAAATCTGGATTACATTGAAGACTACGATAGTACAAAATGAGAAGAAGAGCGATAAAAATAACTTTGCTCCAATCATTATCCGATAACTCAATAATTATCCGATTACTGGATTGTAATCCAACCACTGGATCATCATCCAAACACTAGATCATCATCCACCCACTGGATCATTATCCTTTTACTGGATCATCATCCAATTATTGGATCATTATCCGATTACTGGATCATTATCCTTTCACTGGATCATCATCCTTTCACTGGATCATTATGGGGAGCAATGTCCAAACACATCAAAACAAAAACATTATCACATAAAATTACAAGGTTTATTTGAAAGCTAAATGCAGACGGTATTAAAACTGAATGTATAGACGAAAATTGTGGGAGCGATTCCTAGAACAAAAAACATTGTTGGTAGAATTACTGGAGGATGTCTTGCAGAGGGCAGAGTTACAGTAATCATACTCTCACAAGTAAATAAAGACCAAGAATAACGACCTTTGGGTGCTTCCAATTCGTATGAATAACAACTGCTGCCAGATACAATTGTTCAGATCCGATTCAGCTTATCGCATGAATAAATTTTTAATGGCACTTACCTATGAGTTTCAGGACTCAGAGGCATCCATTTCCTACATTTTTCCAAACTTGTAGTTGTAAGACACATAAACTTAATTTTAAGCACAATAGCTACAATACAATCCTGCTCTTTTCAATTTCTAGAAACACCAAAACTGTCGTCAGCACTGGTCGCTGGTTGTACGCCTAGTTGAGTTGACGATATAGCCAAAAAATTAACGTTGACTGGTGCATCCCATGAAAGTAAACTACATGCTTTTTTGTGGAAAACTATTGTAGCATGGTAACTTGTTTAATACTGAAACAACGTTCAAGTCTATATGTAAATGCAGTCGAATAACATTTTCCAAATAGCTATCTAACGCACATACGTATAGGATAAAATTTAAAAGGGGGCTAATTAAAGCTAGTAGTAAGGCAGTAGAAAGAGATTATTTTTAAAGAATTCCATTTCAATGGGAACAAATTAATGCCCTTCCTTAGATCCAATGTGAGCGAAAAAAGACTCGTTATATTACATAACAATAAACGTCCAATATTTTAGTCTAGATATTTAAATGCACAAGTGAGTTATGTGTTTACTTATATATACATAAATTAGAATAAAAAAAATCCTGAATTGCTGCAAATGAACCACAGAGCTGAGAAGATATGCATTTTTAAAAATTTAACCGATGGAATTTTCGGTGAGCTAAAATTGATAATTCAAATATAATTTTGCCAACCAAAGAAATCGTTATCAGGGAGCAAACGGTGCAAGAAAAATAATTTACGACTAACTTACGGATTTGGTATCAACAATTTGGTAAAAGCCACGATTTCAACTTTGTTTTCGGAGACGAGTCTCCAGGAGGAAAGTGTACACGTTTTTCATGTGCCTGACGCATTTAAAAACATTTCATCAATACAAGGCTTTATGTGTCTGTATACAACTCGACAATGCGGAAATGTGTTGGTTTGATGACATTTATTGTATCTTGTGAAGCTCTTGTCTGTTTAATTCCTTCATTAACCTCTCCCCCACTTTACCAGCTGTGCTTGGCTAACGCTGCTTCAAAATGCATCATTTTTTTCTCTCAGAGGCCATGCTCGTCTGCGATTATTTATTAGGCTTGATTACTGCACTCATCAGCAAACGATGATTTATGGGAGTATGCGATGATTTATTACGGGGGAATTTTTTTACTTGTTAACAAACACGATTGTCTAGTTTCATTTATTACGGGAGAATTTTCTTACTAGTTAACAAACGTGCTTGTCGCCTACGATTTATTACGGGTGATATCTTTACATATTAGTACACGAACACACAGCTGACCATCGACTGCTTACTGTGCATAAATTCTTTGTTCATTAGTTATGCATGGCTGGCATTCGATGATGCATGAAGCAATATGCCTTATGCCTCTAGCCATGATATGCCGACTCTTGCTAACTGTTCATTGTTTCTTTCGTTCAATGCCTAAGCTTGATGATGCAAGAAATGTCATGAATTTCAAATTTTAATATCCATGTTTACTTAGTTAACTCGTGAATATTTCTTCGCTATAATATTTGATTGAATGTTAAACTTGAGGAACAATAATATTTAAAATTTCCTTCAAGGTGCAAGACCGATACTCACGTATTCCTAATGCTAATTCAATTTAATTTAATAAATGATTTATTTATATGTGCTAGCAAATTGTTTTGAGACACGAGTTTCAATGGTCAATATGTAAAAAGTAGGAACTATGAGAGTTTATTTTTAACTTTGGGGAAAAGTGGTAACTGTCATAAGTAGAGTCGAATTTAACTTTTTAAAGCAAACGAGGCCTTCTTATTTTCATTTCTTCTGAGAAATATTCACTAAGAATGTTACTTGTCTGGGGAATATTGAGTAGTCGATTAATGGAGATTCATCGAACAAAAGAAGCCAGTAGCATTTGAATTTAGAATATGTCACTCGGAACACAATGCCCCTATGTGCGCTGACTGACTAAGATGCAGTTAATTTACATCAGCTAAGAATAATTATGAAAGAAATCTTATTTTTCATCAGAAAAGAATCACAATTATTGTACCTCATCAATGCTAATCTACGACAAAATATAAAGCGAGTGTGTAAACTACTACTTGTGCTCATAACTAGGAATATAAAACTATTTATATCTATATAAAGTTCTGTTTAAAATGGCTAAGCATCATCGTAAATATTTCTTTTCATTGATACGACCATGATTACAACCATACTCACTAGAACTTGCAATCAATTTACTTCCATGTATCATTAAAATCACTAACAGTTTCCACTTCAAAAGACTCGTGTGAAAGAAATTTTCGGTATCAAGGGAAAATTTATAAAAACAGCCATACTAACAAGAGACAAATACGATATACATTCACACTAACCGTACACTGTTAGTTTAAAGTACGTTCAAAATTATTCATTATTATTCTGACAAATCAAGAACATTCCGTTCTACAAACGCCCCCCGAATCAAGTACAAGACAACAGCACAGAGCGTATAAGCATAATATGACTTCAAAATAGAAATAGTAGTATACATCATACATTCCACGAATTTCATGAATAATTTGACTTTTTCAGTGCCAAGTAATAGAAAAAAGATTTTCCATTTCAGGTATACTTTATTTTAAACAATATAAGAATTTCTGATGTGAGACTGGCAGTCGGAAAAATGGTATTTTGGCCGCAAATAGATTTAATTTCCGGAACCAACGCAGGTTTTAAGCCCTGCACTTTTTCACGCAGGCGTATATTTAAAAGTTTTTAAAACGGCGTCTTATTCTACACTCCGATAATAAATACCCTAGAGTCAGTGCAGTAAAATGCGATAAAGAACATTCAACAGATCAAGTTTTTCGTGGAACACTAAATAAAAGCGAATAAATAATCTTCACCTACGTCGAGTCGTAAAAGAGCGCGCAATCTTAAAATTCAATCACTTCCTATTTTCCGATTAATGAAAAACCTGACGAATTTTAAAACCAGTCACATAAGGAAGTTAATAAGAAAGCATCACTTCATCTTCGACTACCTTGTTCGAGAGAGCTATCAAACTTAGAATGTTTGATCCAGAAGTCGGTGCAGGTGATCACAGTCTATGAGCCTGATCCTTTATTGCGTAACTTCTTCATCTCCCTCTTACGAGGACATCGCTTGTATTCAACAATGAAGTCTCCGAACTGACAAGCAGGCAAGCCGCAGTTGCCGGACATGATGCACCTGGAATAATGAAGTCGATTGTACAGAGAAATGCTAATCTCGACGGATTCGTTATCGTGCATGTTAGGAAAAGAGTATCCATTAAAATTCAATAATACATTTACTATGCGCTAAAATGCATAATATTTTAAATACAGATAGCGGTCGACCATTAGAATGATGAATTCCTGTAATTTGTTACTTTACAACGGGGATGTGGATTTCGTAAGTCATCATGAACGGATAATTCATGCAGTAGAAATCATTCGTAGAATTTACAAAAATTATTCGATATTCAAGATGTAACAAATTCCATTGCACCCATTGGTTACAGTCTGGCAACAAACAGTTGTTCCTCCTGCTTTAAATTCATTTGCAAATTTTGTTCTTGTAGTATGAGGCTTTTCAGAAATAATTTTGACTTCATTTCGAAACGATAGAGAAAAAATTTCCTTTGGGGCAACAGAACCCGAGCGGTTCACTCTATAATGATGTTCCTTTAATTTTCTAATCCTTAAATCAACCCTAATGAAACACTTTAAACTGTCGTCCTGGTTACTACTATTAAGTACTACTAATTTGATAAAAGTTGTGCTTGAAAACTAAATTCTACCATCTTTTCATAAGTGCACTCAATAGTCTTAAGCCCAGTTGATTCTCATTTTTTGTTAACAAAATTTGTTCAACAATTTTCTATCATATTTTGGAGTATTTCTGTATTCCTCACGATAAAAACATAATTTCAGTATAACTTAGCTTTGTAATTCTCACCATAATTCAATGAAACTTAACTAAGTTTTTTTTTAAGTGCTTTGAATACGTTTTAACCTAACTGTACACGTGTAACAGCATGCAAGAAAAGGTTAAGGGATCTCACTTTTCGTCCTTGGCTTTAAAGTATCGTTTCCCCTTCATCAGCCTCCTGCAGATGCCTCTCTTCGAGTCGCATTCACACTCACACTCCCCTGGTGTAGAGGGTGTAGCCGAGGGCACGTATACGTCAGGACACTTACATCTGGAAACCAAAGATAATCGTTTCAAAAATAATTTTGTAATACTTCGAACAATTTTTACGGTTCTTCATATACAGCTTAATGTTAAGCGTTGAGTCAATTTTGAAATGCTGGAGCAAACCCAAGGTAATGGTTTGAAAAATAATTTTGTAATATTTCAAACACATTTTGCGGTTTTTCAAATAAAGCTAATGTTAGGGGTCAATTTTGAAATGTTTCAAAATAAATCAACGGTAATGGTGAAAATTTTTTTTTAGCAATTGCAAGAGAATATTTGAATATTTTGAATTGCAAACATCCATATCAATGTACAAACGTGACCCCTTCCCAGTAACTTAATAGCAGTAACAAACAATAGCTAATTCTATGAATTACTTGTAAAACGTTTATTATTCTTGGAAATGCGTTGCCTGTTTCGAAAATTTATTTTCGCCTGGACAGAAAGCACATTACAATTTTGTTCGCAAGGATTCAAGCACTTCCGTGAATAATCAAGATGTTCTAGTACTGTCACCTACGAAATCGCTAACAACAAGTAACACATCTCACTCTTTGGTCACATGGTTGGGTGCTCTCTCGCTCCTCCCTCTGTCTGCAGCCGGGGAACTTTTGAGGAGGTCGGTGGCCATCAAGGAGGAGTCTGCAAGCCTCTGGTCGAGCCTCTTCATGACCGTCGTATGAAGCTGCTCTTTTTTCAATGCATTCTCAGGTGGAGGACGCTGGCGCAGAGCAGAAGCGTATTGCATGCCTTCAATTTTGCTTAAATCGTCTTCAAACGTGTCTAAAGATTTTTCATTAATGTTTTCGGGTTTGTGTGAAGTCCATTCAGCATTGTTATAGGAAGCTGTGACACTGGTTGTCTTCAAAAAATCATTTCTAGCGCGAATGGCGGGCATTTTATCGTTCATTGACTGCTCTACGTTATGTTCGAGTACAATATCTTCTTGGTAATTGTTAGAGGGATGTAGGTCTTCCTCCACAGCGCTGTGATGGTCATCCATTGCATGCCAATTTTCATGGTTATGACTATTATTTCTTTCGTATTGACCATTAAATTCCCCACGATCATCGGGTGCTCGACGATCATCGGGTGCTCGACGATCATCGGGTGCTCGACGATCATCGGGTGCTCGACGATCATCGGGTGCTCGACGATCATCGGGTGTGCGATGATCATCGGGTGTGCGACGATCATCGGGTGCGCGACGATCATCGGGTGCGCGACGATCATCGGGTGCGCGACGATCATCGAAGAAGCGGCGATCGCCAGGAGTTGTGTTGAGTGCAGGTCTAGTAATGGAGTTGTGATGCCCAGAGTGCTGGGGCCGGACAGTCGTATGCACAAGAGGTTCATTACGAGGCTTACACTCGCACTCTGTGTGATTGTCGAACTGCAGCTTATCCACTCCTGTCTTACTGTCCGTTCCAGATGTCTGCAAACACAAACTTCATGAGCCATAATTTTTTAAGTAATCAAGTAGAAATTGAAGAAAGGTTTCCTGATGTAAAATTTATTTAACAAGATCCGAAAATCACTGTTACGGACGAACATGAAAATATCTATTCAATGTTTAATATTAACACCCGTTGTATTACACTCGACATTGTGTATCTGGACATTTACCTCAACAGCCACATCATAGCATCATATTACCATTGTAATTTTTTTTAAAGTTGGATATGCTTTTCAAGTCTCTCGCTTGGAAATTTAGCTGACAATTGCATAAAAGCGTTAAGTTTGTAATGAAACTTTTGCTCAGTTTAGTAGTCTCGAAACCTTAAAAGATTCTCGCCAATAACATTATAGATGTTATTGCCATCATACATGGTATTGGCATCATACATGGTATTGGCATCATGCATGGTATTGGCATCATACATGGTATTGGCATCATACATGGTATTGGCATCATACATGGTATTGGCATCATACATGGTATTGGCATCATACATGGTATTGGCATCATACATGTTATTGGCATCATATATGTAATCGACGTTATGCATTGTTGACCAGGAAGCCTGGTGAGTTTCATTTCCAGAAAAAAATTTTGAACCTACAGAAAAAGTGCAAGTCATTTGCGTATTTAAAGCAGTCAAATAATTATGAAACGCCTATTTTACGTCATTGGAATAGTGCGAGTCAATGACTTCATCAAATGAAAATTTCAAATTCCAAGAATATAATTTATTAGAAAATTTTCGAAGCCACTGGTAAAACCAGAGATAAAACTTGACTTATCATTAGAAACAACAGCAAATGTTTCTTGTTAGACTGAAATGTCATCCACAACGGGAAAGTAATGCTAAAAAATGCCCGAAATTAAGCTACGACACAATTACCAGACTAAAATTAACTACTGTGGGCTCTTCAAAAAGCGAAAGAGCTCATGACCAGAGCATTAAACAGGATGTTTGGACCAATTCTTTCATAGGCACCTCATCACAAATCATTCATATCATCAAAACTGAAATGTGTTCTCAAATGCCAGCATTGCGCTTATAACAAATGTTAAACCCTTAAGGGCAGGGTGGGATACTAAGTAACACACCCATTTAGATCCATTTGTTGCATGGTGGGCCTCAAATCTTGTGCCTCAAAGAGTTAACATCTTTATAATAAGACCCATGATGTTAGTCCAGGGACGGTGTGTTGGCTACGGCACTGTGAGTGTCTTAACTGCTACTGCTCTGACCATGAAGAAGAAGTAGAGGTCGATGGAGTGCGACTCTTTGACGGAACACACGTGGCCAGGGGAATAGCAGCAGCCAGACTCTTCTCCACACCGGTTAACGATGGCACATCTAATAATGAATAAATTTAGAGGTTACTCTACTGACAGTTATGTGCTTTCTAATTTACCGAGTAGCAATAGTGTTAGAGAAGCATAATTTATTTTTCAAATACATTTTCGTGCGACTTAGGAGCAGCGAATTAACCCTTTCGATCTTTAAGGGATACATTTGTCCCAGCAGTAAGAAACACATTTATACGACAAATATATTCAAAATTTGGAAAACATGTTTTATTTATGGGGTGATGAAGTCATTATCACCGAAACTTGGCTAAGCAAAATCGGATCGAAAGGGTGAATAAAATTTCGCAATCTTTCCAAAATCATTTGCTAAAAAATTCAATTCCATCAAGCTTAACTACACAAGATCGGCTTAATGCAAGTTATTAAAAATAAATCTGGCATCAGTCCAAAATTACCATAATGGTGGACGCCAAATCACAATGGTGGGTGCTAGACCACTATTGTGGGTGCTAGACCACTATTGTGGGTGCTAGACCACAGTGGTCGACGCTAAGCCACAATGATGGTTCTAGACAACAATGATAGGTTCTAGATTGCAATGGTAGGCCATAGACCACAATGCTGGGCACCAGACCACAATGCTGGGCACCAGACCACAATGCTGGGCACCAAACCACAATGCTGGGCACCAGACCCCGTACCTGGGCCAGTAGGTCTTGCCCCCCGTGGTTTCGTTGAACGAGAGGTCGATGCAGCGGCGTACGGGGGCTGAACATCGGGCGTTCGCCATCACGTAACGTACGTTTTCCGATGCAAGACGCAGCGAGTTCGCTGCACAGTGTTCACAAAGTATTATTACAATCAACGCTGATGCACTGTAAGATAGAAATTGAAACCAGTGTGAAACCATCAGGTCCAGGCTTAACTACAATTAAATTAAGGCAAAAACCGAGGTGAAAGGCAGCGTTAGCATCTCAAAGAGAAGCAAAAATGACGCCATAAGGAGAAACCAAACCGAGGGAACCCATGTAAAAAGACGACTACATGATAAGCTATCCTTCCCTATGAGAGAGACAGGAGAAACAAGAAAGGTGAAATAAGAAAGGTACGATGGAACAAGAAAGAAAGGGTGAAAGAAAATAGATTGGGTAAAATAAGAAGGATAAGATTAAGTAAGAAAGATAAGGTAAAACAAGGAAGATAAGATGAAAGAAGAGAGATAAAGTGGAACTGGGAAGATTAGACCCAACAAGTAAAACCACTGCCTATGGAGTAGCTATGGATTTTTGCCCCATTCCAAGGACTACTATAAGTAGTCCTTGCTCCATTCCTAAGCGAGGCAGGACCCGGTCAGTATACCTCTGCGTGTGCAGGTCAAAAATCCTTCATAATTTCAGAGGAGCGGTCAGAATTTAAGATATATTCTTGTACTATAATAGACCAAATTGCTAAGTGATGAAAATAGACTTCAGATAGACGGCATGGGACTTCGGTATTGAACCAAGAATGGGCCAAACGGCTCGTTCCTATTGCCTTATTCTATTCTATTCTATTCTACTATCCTGTTCAGTGTTCGCACTATGGGGCTTTTTAACAACTAACGGAATATTTTGAATAATAACCTCGTATGACGATTTAACTTTCACACAGCTTAAAATAAAACAAATTGGAACTAAAACACCATTCAAGTAAAGTAAACTAAGACATATGTATGTATATACCTAAAGGTTTAAGTAAGAAAGAAAGTGTCATTCACATCTGAAGTCAAAGGCTAAGAAATCTAAAGTTAATCTAAAATCTAACAACTGAATTGCCAATATACAGTAAGTCGGAATGAGAAGGAAAAAAATGAAATTTGTTTACCTCTGCCTCAATTTTCGATAGAAAATGAGACGCAGCATATCACAATAGTTTTGATATCATTTAATTAGCATACAGAAGCACATACGAGTAGATGATGCCTGGAGACTAATAAATCAAGAAATTTCATTCCCGTAACTCGAAAGCATTCGTGACGCCTTCATATGCAAACCTAATGAACAGTTGCTGAGCTAACACTCCGTAGACGAGCGCAAGACTGGTCTAGTGATGAGGGTTGTAAACAGAGTCTGCAGTTCAGAAACAGTCTCCTCGTTAGCGAAACAAGTTCCTCAACGTCTCAGCCGCACAATAATAAACTGAAGCTCACGCAACCACTTGCAGAGGAATAACAACTCCAGTCTGAATTACGAGAATGAATTTTTAGCGCTGACAGTTAATAAGTTTGTGATGTAAGGCATAAAGATATGAGCTACTGAGTAGGGATAGGTTTCAGCAGATTTACCCATGCACTTGTGAAGCAAATACAAGTAGAAGGTTTCAAAATTTATGAATTTCTAAAGTAGAGAAAATAGTAGACCCATCGTTACGAGTTTTTTCGAAGCAACTTGCAATTTGCTAAGGTATTTTTTCAGGCTCGTGTGTAGAAAAAATGAGGCTTATGAAAACAACTCAACGAAAATGCATATTCTGGCACGACACGGAGCACATGACTTCGGCATCCAGGAACATAGAAGATGTATAAAGCACGCGTCGATTGTAAAAAGCGTTAGGTAAATACCTCACACGTATTCACTAAACTAATATACAAGCAGAAGCGCTTTCAATTTCTAGTTCTCACAGTTAACACACCAGAGAGAATATTCAGAAATTACGAATCGGTGATGAAACACTAAAATCGGGTAATTTTCCTTCCATTAGAGCACAATTTACAAGCAACACAATAGCTTAGTAAGAAAGAATGTTTAAAGACTACATCGTTAATCAAAATGGCGATCTTTAAATAAAAAGCTGATTCCTAGGTCTAGCCCTTTCACATGAAGTTTTCAAGAATCGCAGACTAGAAACAAGGATCTACTGATATGATATTAAAGCTATTAAAGTCGCTATAAAATAAACATCAAACTCCGAGTAGTTGTTGAGAGCAGGCAATGAGCCTGAATTATAGCACCAAATTGCTAAGTGATGAAAATCTATGATAAATTAACTCGATAAAAACAGAAATCAGGGTCCACGCATGGTACAGAAAACTTGTCCGTTAATACAAGAATTGAAAACATGCGTCAAACTGAGGGCAAATTTGAATTAAAATTCATAACCAGGATTCTAATTTCGAGTGGTTCTGGATGAGAGTGAAACTAATTGTGTGATGTACAATTCAAAACTATTTCAACGCTCATTAGATCCGTACGTGGTTGTGGTAGATAATATCACTACAAAATGACTCTAAGGTTTTTTAATATTTTTACTGATGTATCCTATAAAGAATGGAGCTAATGTAATTTCTACTGATTGTTCCTTAACACGCGAAAATAAAGGTGTACGATGCTTGTCAATTTAGAAAGACTTAAAGACTTCTTGCTTAATATTTTATGTATCATGGAACTTCAGCTTCATCAAATTTCAGAGAAACAAATTAAAAAAGAAATGAGCATCACAGTTCTTCTATAATTTCACGTCATATTTCAAAATTTTAAATGGATTAATAAAAATTCATTGAAGTGAACCCAGAATTGACAACCATGAACAATTTTAAAAATAATAGTCTTCGTTCAACTAGAAATTTTCTACATCAAAGTCCCAAGTAATCATATACATATTTTTCACGGAAACTACGTTTGTGTTGCAACAAAAATTTCGTAACCCTGAGTTCTTCACATTCTAATAGTAAAAATGAGACTGAAATAGCACATTGCATTAAATTAAGACATCGATAAGAACGCAACTCTTCTGCATGTTCTCAGCACAATTCAACTTCTCAATTATTATTACAAAAACGTTCAGAAGCATTATAAGCCATTAATCTTATTAAATATTACAAACGAGTAACGTCATCTCAATTGACACTTTTAATAATTCGTTAGTGCAGAATGAATAGGGTCAAGTTTTACATTAATGAACAAAATCATGTAATTTCAAGACCATTCTAAGTTATTTAATGATATCCAATTACAATTGCTAATTGAGAATAAGATTTACCAGTGAAATTTGTTCTTTTGAATGAAACAACAGTTCATTTGGTAAAGGTTGAGACTCACGTGTTTTAAGACTCTACAATAAAATACCAGACGTATCTTATCAAAAGAACAACACAAAAAATGCTTCGGCCGACTTCAGATGCATTGAACAAAGAGAAGTTCATTCAGAATTGGAAAATAGTTAACCTCAACAGTCAAACGAAAACGCGATCTTTCTCACAAATCATAACCTTATCATTGATAAAATCAAACGGCTTTCGCAATAGTTATTCTTATCCTCTAACTCATGTGCGACAGCCCTTGTATCGTCTTTCATCATACGTACGCGCAACTTAACACAGCCAGTAGATCATATAGGGATGTTCCGGATGAATTTATCAAACCGACCCGCCGGCTCGCCCCCATAGGTGTGTCAGTTTAATGCCGCTTAATGACGCGATAAGAACGAGCGCCTCGCAAAATATGATTCCAGGACCATCAAAGTCGCCG